>JAFISD010000246.1:0-42695 GCA_022560085.1 Helminthosporium solani | reverse complement strand
CCCCCCCCCCCCCCCCCCCCCCCCCCCCCCCCCCCCCCCCCCCCCCCCCCCCCCCCCCCCCGGGCCCCAAGGAGGTGGGAGATGGGGGTGTAAGTATGATTGATGAATAAATGAATAATATATTGCTATATAATAGAAGTTCTATGTCTCATTGTATCCTATCCTATCCTATCCTATCCTATCCTCTCCTTTTCGATACCAGACCATGCCATGCCATCCCGCACAATGCCTTTCCATCTATCAGTCCAATCTCAATTTCCATTTCCATACTTTTCTCTCTCCTCGCCAACTTACTTGTGGTTTTCCAATGAGACGTGTGCTTTCCAAGCAAACAAAGAAGGAGAGAGAGAAATAACATTCTCATTCCCATTCTATCTTCCCACATGTAAACGGATAATTACAAAGTCCAGAAAGCAGGAAAGCAAGTTAAAAATAAATAATAAAAAAAAAGCGGAGAAATTCCATTTACATATAAAACTGCATATCTACAAGTAACCACCTTTAAGTACCCAAACATTAACCCATCCACTCACTCACTCACTCACTCGCTCACCTACCCACCTATCCACCCACCTACATACATACATACACGCTTACATGCACACATGTACACAAAACCACCCAAACCAGAAAAAACCAATATAATTACACAACCACCCCACCCCACCCCCCGCATTCCCGCTTAGCCGCACAGCACACAAAGTAGGCACGTGGAGCACCCAATTCCAGCAGACGGACGAACGGGCGGAACGTTGCCAACGGGGAACCACATGAAAGTTTCATCACCACGTTACATGTACATGTACATGCACCCAGCCTTTCAAGGGCGGATGGGGTGGGATGGGATGGTACGGATACGTGTTGCGGGGTGGTGGCGTTGTAGAGTAGTGTAGTGTACCGGGTTCGTATGGGGAGGGGTACTGTACGCTACTGTTTGTTTGTAGCTGGACTATGGTTTGTTTTGTGTTTATGTATGTATGTATGTATGTATGTATGTAGCTACTGCTGTTGCTGTTGCAGGGTTGAAACATGAATGTGTATATGCGGGTTTGAATTCGAGTGTTGATATCGTGAGGTGGTGATGGGATGGCGTGGGTTGAATGTTGTTGTGTTTAGATGGAGATATATTGCATTTGATGTTGGTTGTTGGTTGTACGGAATAATTAGATACTATTACTCTAGTTGTGATTTGCGGGTTATTTACTCGGACGAGTAGTAGTAATAGTAGTAGTAATAGTAGTAGTAGTAGTAGTAGTAGTAGTAGTAGTAGTAGTAGTAGTAGTAGTAGTAGTAGTAGTAGTTGGCTGGCTGCGTTAATAATAGATAGATACCTAAGTGGATAGATAGATAGAGCCATGTGAAAGTGACTAGATCTGTCTCTCTAGATTCTCTGTATTCGTACAACACAGAACCATATCGATCCATAGTTCTTCCGTCACATCACGTCACTGTTTTTGCTTTTGAAAGCTGGGTTAGGTTTTTACGAGTGGGTTGGGGCTTGGTTGGATATCACGTTTTCAGCTTTGGCTAGATACTCAAGTACCTAGGCGGTTGAACGTTGGTGGTGGACCCTGTGTAACGAATTCCCACGAGGGCCTGGCTGCACGCTACTTTGTGGCGTAGCGGAGGTGGTGCTGGTGTTGGTGTTGGCCCTAAGGGGTGGTTGGGTGGGGGGTTTAGTAGTAGCTTTGGCTTTGGTGACAGATGGGGATGCAGATTATGTACGAAGAACTATTGGGGTGGGGTGGGTGGAGAAAGAATAGTGATGATTGCAGTGATGGGACGAGAATAGAGGAAATGAGGCGAAATGGTACCTGTTATCGTAGCATGTGAGTGGTGATGAACCTGTGCCTGTGTCTGTTCCATCCGAAAGTCGAAGCAACCAGACGAACAACAGCCATAGAGAGCATCACAAATGCAATGCAATCCAATCCAAAACACGAGCGAATTCCCTCCCCACCACCGCGCCGCCGTTACAATAGTTGCCACGGGCTAGCCCGCCCTGGGCCGGCCGAAAAGAAAAAGAAGAAAAAAAAATCAAACGTGCTTGCGGCCTCCTGTGGCCAAAGGTGTGCTAGAAAACAAATCGGCAACCAACGATCGAGCCCACACGTCAGCGTACCGCGCGTATATTCCCATGCAGCGCATCTTCCAGACTTGATGCAGCCCAAAGTGCGCGATCCTGCAGGGTATATTGCCATGCGGTGATGAATTGCTGCGACATGCAGGAAGACTGCCATGGCGAGTATGTGTTTGGGCGAATCGGAAAGGCGGCCGGTGTGGTGGTTGGTTGGGGAGGGAGGGCGGCGAGCGGCAAGCCGAGGGGGTTGCCAACGAAGCAGTTTATTACATCCGTGGTCCTTCAAGGTACTTGACCATTGTGCGGAACAAGCCATCTACTATCTATGCGGTACGAGACGAGAGCGTGAAGTTTAATGTATCAACTTCTATTAATGTTCGATGGAGCGGGGGTGGCTATACCAAGGCACGAGGTAGAAGCCAGCCGCCAAATTGCCCTCCAGGCCTCCAAGCCTCCACCCACCCCAAGTACAAAAGCAGAGTCCGGCGATGCTTTTTTTGGTATTTTAGAAACTAATTGAGCGTGAAGCATTAAAAGTCTATAAGGTGTACAAGTGAATTTGAAGGAAGGTAAAACACGAATATACAGACGACAGTAGAAAGACATCTACAACAAGAAACGTCGATGCGGTCATTAGGACAAAGTAGAAGGAAAATCAAAAGACCATCCCGTGCGCCAGCGTGCTGTTTCCCATGGTATAGATCTTCGTAAGGTGCTGAGCACCGCCGCTTGTCGTGATTCCCCAAACGCCAACCGAAATGGTGCAGATTGCCTGCCTGGAATATTCGCCGATATCCAAATCGTATAACAAATCATGACTGATTGAAGAATGCGTCGTAGAGAGCCTGGCCACCATCTGCCTCGTCCTCGTCAATGTAAAAGTACACATAGCGTGACCCCGCCCTGTTCCTCTTGCTGCTCGGACCTTGCTCCCACGTCGGCGAGACGGGACGGGAAAGGTTGAGCGGAGTGGTCATGCCAGAGCCAGGTGCTGATGCAAAGTTTCGAGTGCTCGGATATTGAGTCTCGGACCGGAAATTGAACATGTCCATGGATGCTGCACGCGGAAGTTGAGACTCCATGGGCCCATGCGCAGTCGGGCTCATCAGAGGTGTGTCGTAGTTTGGGAAGAACGATGTTGGTGTGATCATGGTCGGCGAGTATTGCTGCATGTAACCAGGTTGGTGGGGGGCAACTGGCATGGACGCTACGCACTGCTGCTGGAAGGTCGTCTCGTTTGGCGGCGAGATGGGGGTCGCGTAGTTGATCATCACAGGCGTAGCGGGCTGGGAGAAGTCGAGAGGCCCGTTGAAAAGGTTATCTTGCTGGTACTGCGCGTACTGCTGATGCTGGTGGTAGTCGGGAATGGCGGGGCCATTGGTGTACTGCGAGAGCGGAGTGATTGGATGGACGCACGAATCAGGGATCGCGGGCGGGTGAACTTGGGCATTTGGTATCATGATTGGGGGGACGCGTGGGTTGAGGGGAGCGCACGAATCAGTAATCGTAGTCGTAGTCTCGTAAATCACATTCTCCCTCGTCTTGTGGTCGTCGGTGACGGTGAAGACTTCGGATATGTGCTGTGCAACAATAGCGTTGGTGGAGGGGTCGACGAAAGTGAAGATGACGCGGAAGCCCTTTGGATTCTTGTCCTCTTGATGGCGACAGTAGCAAGTTATTCGCATGGCGAAGTCGATGTGCTTGGCGGTTGGGGAGAGGATCTGCTGGCCGCCCGTGGTTTCATGGCTGTTGAATTTCTTGTACTCCTTCTCGTTGATCATGATAACGTGCTCGTTGGCGTACCTGGCAAATTGGTCGTCATCCGGGCCCTTCTTCTTCTTGCGGCCGTAGCGCTTTCGCTCGCGCTCTCTGCAGCCTCTGCAGATGACGACCTCGCCTCCGTTTTGGGGGTGCCTCTCGTCGTCTTTGGCCAGCTCGGAGACCTGCACATCGGGCTCCCGCTTGGGCATCGGCTCGAGACCAGCAGCACGGCGCAGCGCCCGCTTCTCGTCCTCGGGCTTCTCGATGGCGGACGCTACAACTAGCTTGACTCCCATTTCCAGGACGTTCTTGTCCTCGATTTCGGCCCTCTCGACAGCATTTGCCTGCTGCTTGGGCTTTGCAAGACACTGGGTCGGAAAACGGAGGTAGTCGTATGGGAGGGGCTCCAGCGTCAAGTCCATGTTGATCTGTGTCTCTGCTCGAGTCTTGACCTTGTCGGCCACCATGTCGACATGAACCTTGGGCGGCGTCTTGGACTGCGGGATCACGATGGCATCGGAACTAAGCCAGTCGAATCCAAAAGCATCCTCTTCCTGGCTGGGCGGAACCTCCGGAACAGGCATGGTGCCGTTGGGGAACTGGAGTTGTTGAGAAGTTGATGGAGTTGCGGTGCCTGGAGTGCGATGGGGTTTTATGTAGGACCAAGAGAAAGGACGACGGGGTTCATGTATTAGACTAGGAGTAATCAATTCCTGAGTCATCGCATATAGAGCTACCAGTGGACCTCAACAATGGACTGGGCCCAAGGTTTTGGTGGTACCAAGTTTACTCGACTGCTATTAAGAATCGATGCTCTCCCGCTCTGCCAGGGCCAACACAGCCAGTCGGACAGTCAGCAGATGGAATGGGCTCTCGCGGAGAGGTGATTTGAGAAGGGAGAATGACGAAAGCACAAGAAGTGATCTATCGGACGAGGCGATCACCCGCTAGACGGCAACCTTGGAGGGGTTTTTACGACAAATGCCTCTCGACATATTATTTCCCGAGAAGTCGACTGTGTCGATTGCTGAACTCTATTTTATGAAACGATGCATCTTGGCACGCTCGGACTGGAGCTCCCTCCCTCTCACTGCCTCTCTGCCTCTCTCACAATGCATCCGCATCTGCATCACTTGGCTCTCCAACGGGGTTGCACACCAATCAAGGGAATAGACTCGTCAACACCAGAGCGCAGCCATGCGGTGTTGCAGCGACTCAAGCAGAGCACGGCATCGATCTACCGTGTTCGCAGCATAGCAACCCTGCGTGTCATTCTACAATGCTTGCGCACACTCGCAGCAGGTCCTCGATTGACAAGGTCGTGCATCTCCAGGACGGAGGACGCCGCGATACCTGTCGGGGAATGGAACCATGGCCTTTCGCCTTTGTACGGAATACATACATGTACTGGACGGATAGGGCTCTTCACTTCACGCCAGCCGCCAATCACCCGCATATCCGCAGCACCATAACAAGCACCGCACCGTACCAAATGGCCCCTCACCCCCTACTCTCGTCCACCGACCCTCCCAGTGCCTCCCACCACCCTCCCACAGCCCTCGCGTCCTCCCACCTCCCTCCACCCTCCTCCACCCTCCCCTCCTCTCCCCTCAGCCCCCCCTCCCCACTCCTGTACATACAGCAGTAGTAGACTATCACTTTGTACTCAGGCCCCCTCGCGATACCGCACTGTCGCCTACCCCTGTTCATCACTTCCACCTCATGCAGCAGTCCATTCTATTCCAGCCGTCTTTATTAATGAACAGTAACGCGCAATGCCCATCATACCTGCTAGTACATACGAATAGACTTTTCCTCAACCACAGCCTGCGCTCCCGCAACCTTGCCAATGCCTTCATATGTATAAGGTATACTTCCCGCCCCGTCTGTCTGTCTGTCCCCCGCCCTCTTTGACCGTTCCCAAGTCGTTCGCGTTCGACCTTTGACCACCGTCTCCACCTTTGCTACACCGATCAGGTCAGGCCATGCTCGCAGCTCCCCCGGACACGGATCCAGACCCGCACCAGCACCAGCACCGGCATCGGCAGCATAAGGTAAACATTTTCAGTCTGGCCTACGAGCATTAGATATCTGCGGCGAAGCAACAGGTCCGAGTTTGCTAGCGTGTGCATTTATGAGACCATCCCCGCAGTAGTTAGAAAGCCACTGCATTTTTTTCGTTCTGCGTCCGGGTTACTCGAAGTGTTCTGTTACGCCTGTTTTGCCCTCCAGTGCTCGCACCGTCAACCATTCAATCGCCATACAATTGTACGAAAATCTTGCCGCTCTGTTGTCTCGGATGCTCCTGCGCCGTCCATTCCTCTAGCTGCTGTTTTGTAGTCTCTTGTTCGTTTCCGTACAATGCTACTGGCCTCTTCACGGCCATCTATCCAGAATCGTGTCCCGACTTGCCTCCTATCACAGCCGCGTGTACGGTAAGCCGAGATTTCATGGCGCTCGCGGATGCATCTCTCTACATGGACCATCCCATGTCGAGTTAGCCGGTAGTGATGCAGGACTGGCCTGTACGCGGTAGGTCTACTATAGTACGCTGAGGACTGATCGACTATGTAAGGTTACGGAGCCGTCTCCGAGCGGAACGGTGTGATAGCCGGAAGGTTTAAAGGCTTCGCTTCGGTACTGTTTCAACGCCGCTTCGCTTCGCTTCGGAGTGTTTTAATAGTGTAGGATAGATTGCTTCTGTGGAGCCTTCCGACCCTAGACAAAGGTACCGTCAAGTCTTGTGCCTCAGGTTTTCTGCATTTTTGCATTGTCAAGCGTTTCATTTTGATGCTTTGGGATGCTGATCGATGGTGCTTTGTGGGGTGCGGTATCATGGGGGCTTTTAAAGTTTGGGGGCTGGGTGCTGGGGCTCAGATCCGTGTTCTACTCTCCATGTAGCTACGTCGAGTTGACTTTGGCATCTATCGTCACTCGAGCCGATGAGCAAAGAGGAGTTACGCGCTAGAGGGCGGGAAGCACGAATTTCATATTAAATTGTAGTCATGAATAAAGCCGAGATTGAAAGCCTTTACAGATCAGATTATTACCTCCCATACAAATTGCAGAAGTGCTGGCGAGGTGCCGCTGCCAAGCAGATCGGAGCGGCAATAATAACTACGGACAATAGTAATTAGATGGAATCGGGAATCGCGATGTATTTATTTATTAATTACGTCTTCATTTTTCAAAACGCCGCTTCTGTTAGTTACGTTACTTGGCTATTGCTTTGTTTTTATTTGGGGGGGGTTTTTTGCTGGTACTTTGTGGTTATCTTTTATTTTCCTGTTGCTGGGTGGGGGTTTTTCCTGCTTTGGCGTCGGTGTTGTTTTGTTGTTTGCTGTTTTTGAAGAGGCTGTTGTGTCTAGTGAGTGGGTGTTCAATCCTTCAACATGTAGATTAGGTTCTCCTGTAGTGGAGATGTATATATATGCTGTATATTATACTATAGTGACATAGCTATGTGGAGTTTTCATCATACCTTTTAGTCTTTGGAGGATACGGAGTAGCTAACTATAGCTATGGATAAAGATGCAACGTCAAAAAAGTCAAATATACTTAACAGCCCCTACCTAACCTCAAAACAAACACTTCACCCTACACTCTACGCATACAGATAGATACCTTTATCCATTCATATCTATACAATCCTTCCAGTAATGGCAATGCCAACATCAATATCAACATCAACCCAGGCCGTCCATGAGAATCTCCACCACGCACCCTTCCACGCACCCACCAACCCACCCAAAACCAACGACGAAAAAAACACTCGGTAAGCAAACGCACTTTTCAATTGCAAAGTCCAATTGTACATGTGTATGTGTGCATAGTTGAGATTTGAGAATAAGTTGCGTCGTGGTAGGTGGTATGACCATCATAGTACATCCCATCTTCACCAACACAATTTTCAAAATTGGGCCCGTATCTACCATGAGAAGGGATGGGGGGAAGAAGGACATTGATTGAGGGGACGTGGTATTACATACCATTCCAAACATTGTCGAAGCTATGCGATATCTATAATCAGATCGGACAACGTCAATCTTACTTGGTATGTACACGCCATGCTATGCCATACCATATCATACCATACCATAAACCCAACGACGCTACGTTTCCAAGTTGAATCTTCAAGGCCAAATTTTACCCAAGAAATCCCAACTTTCTGGAACATGACTGGTTGCGAAAAAAATTAGCTAACCGTTTCATTACAAAGGTTCCTTGCATCATCCCTTTTTCTTCCCCTTTGTCTTATCCACAACCTCGACCCAATTCCTATGTACACCCCTCTTCTCCAGCGCTTTAATGACAGCTTCTTTCTGCGGTCCTTGGACCATGACTTCCATGACTGGGTTCTTGGGGCTACTTCCTTGCAGCTGATCCACGCTTGTACTTCCAGCACAGGTCTTCCTTAGCTCGTCGGCGAGCGGTTGCGGTGAGATGTAGTATACTTCTACACCGCTTACTTTGGTCACTGTCTTGTTTCCACCGCGAGTTTCCATAACGATTTGGATCTTGGGCGGTGCACCGGCCTTGGGCTTTGAGTCGGTGAGTTTAGCGTCGTTGTGGAGGATGGTGTGAAATGGAGATGAAGCGGCGACCATACGTTCAGCCAGTGCATCTCGGGTTAGTAAGCCTGATGCCAGAGCTGTGTTATCGGCGGCAGAGGAACCGAGGAGTGCATCTGCAAGTTGAGGGTTGATGTTGACGAGCCTTTTGTTCTTCGACGACACCAGATTTTCGGCTTCGATGTATTTGATTAGAATTTGTTTGAGCTCTGCCGGTGTGTAGAGACCGCGAGGGTCTGCCTTCGCGCCGACTAAAATGGGTGCGACCTTTTCCTTCGGTCGTAGTAGCGATACTACCTTGAGAGTTTGACCGACAGAAGATGCGGTAGGTAGTGGTGCAGCAGGCTTTCCGTTGAGACCAGAAGCGGTTGGAACATCCTTCTTCGGCAGACGGTAGGGCTGAAAGGCTTCGATTCGATGGTCTTTAAAGTCAATGTCCAGTATTACGACTTCGTGTCCGTCTCGATCCTTGGACTTGACGATCTTTTGCTTGTCTAGATACTTTATGAATTTCTTGATGTTCTTCCAGCTCGTCTTCTTAACTTGCAGGGATGCGGTTCGCGCGGGTGTATAAGTCGGGAGGAAAGGCTGTACAAGAAGTGACATGACTTTGGATTGAGATAATGGGAAATCGAGACCAAACGAGGGACTGTCCTTATTCTGCTCCATGTGATGGCGTACACCGTAGAGAAAGGCATCCCGGAAGGCATCGTCGATCTCTGTGTCACGTTAGTAAGGTGCAATGTTGGTATATGCGTGCAACCAAACCTTTCTGAGACAGTTCTTTCTCATCCACGACCTCAAAGGCGTCGTTGATTGATGGCGGATCCTCTCCCTCAAGACCCTGCGCCTTTTCGGCCTCTGATCGCTCGGTTGGGGCTACAAGAAAGCAAACAGTCAGTATTAGATCGACCAAAGAAATCACACGCAGTCACTTACCAGTTTCCAGGGATATACCGCCAACATCTGGTAGATCCATATCATGCGCATCTTCATCCTTCTCATCATCCCAGCTTTCGAGATGTTCTGGTGGCGATATGCCCGGTTTCCCCCCAGAGCTCCATGACCACAGCTCGTCGCCAGCCCAATGGAATGTTTCTACAGCGTGACCTTTCATGCCTTGTACATTCTCCAGCAGGCTTACATCAATCAGACACTTCCCAACTGCCATGGGTACTGTAGGTGATTCGAGCGAAGCGATGGCGACGATGGCGTCTTTGGTGGCTTTCTTGGGAAACGGAGGACCTCGTTGCAGGCCAGGCGTCATGAGATCGGCGCCACCTTGGAGCTTTTCGACGACAAAGGAGGGAGTATAGAGCAGTGGAACGATACGAGGATTGTGCCATAATGTGTATACTGCAACTGTCAGGGGGACCGCTCTTGTTCGGGTATTGGAGATGACGAACCTGTAGGATAGGTTTTGTCGAAAACTTTGACCCACAGTACCCGCTGCTCGTCGCCCGTTCCCCCATGGCTCCCTACGTATATGGTGCCTGAGACGGGCTTGAGGTCTGGGCCTGCCGTGGTTGTGAAGCGCGCCGACATGGCGTTCTCGGGTAGCAATGACTTGCGCAGAGCCGTGAGGCCTGGTGTAGGAGCTGACTTGTCCTCTGAATCGCCATTCTCCTCTGCTGGCACTTCAATGGCGAAGTCTGCGATGATCTGGTCGGCGGTCCTGCGGCGGTCTGAGGACTTCAACGGGCTGAGGGGCTTGATCTGATGCTGTTTTAGCCTTGCCGGTGGATTCACGAGGAAGCGCTTACCGTGGGCTTCTTTTTGAACATGATGGAAGATGAACACTAAGCAGTTTGACTGAGAGGTATGTACTTCACTCTGGTCGAGCGCGTCTCTGGTTAAATGTTCACAGGCACACAGGCAAATGGTGTCCGTGATGACCTCAGTGGGGGTGTTGGCGAACGAAAGCGGCTAGTGCGGGGTCATCATTATGAGTTGCGGGCCATGAGTCTTTCTCACTCATTCTGGCCATCAATCGAAGCGTCTTTTCTTCGTAGACGTATCTATCTTTGTAGACAAGACCTGATATGTTGGAGTCACCATGTACATATGATTCGTTCCTCCAACGATCACACAATCACATATCTTTCCCTGAAGCTGGAAACTCTAATTGCTCGAGGTTTTGGTTTCGTTGCCATGTAGGCCCGCTGAAACGATGCCCCTCCGGCCGTTAAATGCTGTGTGGTAGTATGGAGGCTTCCCAAGCAGGGGTGAGCTGGCGTCTTATTACTGCAACGGGTAGGTTTCGTGTGTCTGTGGACGTCCGTATGCAAGATACCGCTTTTGCCAAGTATCTTAGAGGTGAAAGGCTCGGCACGAACGCGTCACGAACAAGGATTCAACGCGTCTTGTACTTCGAACTCTCCACTCCTCCACTTGACCTCCCGACATTTGTGTCTTCTCATTAGATACTTGGTAAAACGATACTGCAGTATTCTCACCACTTGACATTACGCCAATCTAGTATACACACTACCACGCTATGGCCGACACAATAGACGACGTTGAGATGGACACGCAAGAAATTGAACATGAACAAGAACGGGAACAAGAACAAGACCAAGAGACGCCTACATCGGGCATCTTCATGGCACCCTCCATATCACGTCCCGACATCCTCGCGGCCAAATCGTACTCGCACTTTTCGCCTCTCCCTGCGCAAATCTCAGACGATATGACTACAGAGTGTGTTTTGGGCGTCGACGAGGCCGGTAGAGGTCCAGTCTTGGGTAATTTGCTCGCCTTGATGCTATTACCGCATGCTGACTCTAAAAGGCCCGATGGTCTATGCGCTTCTATACTTGCCACTTGAGCTACAGCAATCTCTGCTGGCCGATACCCATCACTTCATGGACTCCAAGGTCACCTCTGCCGAAGTCCGCTCGGACCTAATGCGCAAGCTGTGCACAAAAGATACAGACCTACACACTGCATGCGGATGGGCAACACGAAGTCTGTCAGCCCGTGACATCTCTGCACACATGATGCAGCCAGCGCAGTACAATTTGAACGCCCAAGCCATGGATGCGACCGTTGACCTGATCAGAGGAGTCATGGCGAAAGGCGTCAACATCAAGGAAATATACATCGACACAATTGGCAAGCCAGAAATCTATCAGAAGAAGCTCGAAAGGATTTGGCCGACAGTACGCATCACCGTTGCCAAAAAGGCTGACAGCCTCTACCCCGTAGTGAGCGCCGCGTCAGTGTGTGCCAAGGTGACTCGCGATGCAGCGCTCGAGGTTTTGTGGGAGCCCTACCAGTCCGCAGTAACTAGTGGGTCCGAAGTGCCAGAGCAACAGCCTCTATGGGGCTCTGGATATCCGTCCGATGTTAGAACAAAAACCTGGCTCGATCGAAATATGCATCCTCTTTTTGGTTGGGGAAACGAGACTCGCTTCTCGTGGGGTCCTTCAAAGGAAAAGCTAGAGGTCAAGAACAAAGACGTCACAGTCGATTGGCCCATTGATAACGATACGAACGGGGACATGCGCATCACTGATCATTTTGTCTCGAAGAATGACGGTGGTGGGGATGAGCTCGTCGATTGGTTTGGCAAACGCGTCACTGTGGAGATGGAAGCCTTCTGAAACATTTTGAACGCTCATGGAAAGCTCATGTACCCTCCAATAATCTTTGCGAGCACCTTTTTCCCGTTAAGACCAGTATATCTATGGCTCTGCAGCATTCGGGCTTTAAAGGAAAGGCCTTGGTCACGTTCAGACCACCGGCGCTGGGTACGAAGCGCTCAGTGTGTGTGCTACGAATTCCGGGACTAACTGTTAGTAGCCGACACCTACCTACATGTCCGACGCTTGGGCCCAACGCCAACGAAAACCCCAAGTCTGTCTCTTTTAGACAGGCGAGATTGGAGACCCGGGAAACAGGTGGGCGATGTAAGGCGATTCTTTATAACCAGGCGACCGCTGTGCCGCTGCCATGGCTTGCATCATCTCACTCATCCTTTGCCCTATAGATATATCTTCCTTACCTTTTAGCCGTTCTTAGCAACTTCTATATTTTTACTATTCTCGTCTTGGGTTCTTCCTGGCCTGGCCTACATTACCACCCGTTGTTACTTCGAAGCGTTTCTTACACTACTCTCCAGATGTGTGTGGTACTACCCGTCGACCACACTTCCTGCAGCCACACAGTTGCCATCTGGCAACACTGCATCCATGCGTTACAATCTTTCTCTGGACTAAAACCATGTTCACGAGTACGACAACATCCCCGAACGATTTTGACGAGAAAGAGATGTATTCACTGCGGAGGCCCTCGGTACTTCACACGAAGAGGAGGCATTGCCGAACGTGGTAGGGGGAGTCGCGCTACTGCTCGAGAAAAAGAGCCGGGCTCACCTTACGATTCAGGCTACTGCAGCGATATTATTCAAGAGGAAGACGAAGCGGACTACGACACCGATTCCACTCTCTCACCACGCGCCGCCAAGATGCCGATGATGAAGTGGTTCACTCATTCAAGACAGAGCTCTTCAAGCGTACGACGAACACACAGTCGTAGTTCGAGCTGGAGACCTAGTCTAAAGAATGAACTCACCCGTCGCGAATCCATAGATTCGATGATGTCTAAACAGAGCGAGAAGAGCAAATGTATCTCGCAGTCGCCTACAGAGATTACGCCTCCTGAGCGAACGACGTCACCTATCCTACGAAGACCGTCTCCTGAGCGCAAGAATTCCACACTCCTTCATCCTTCTTCACCTGTCGAGACAGACGATGATGACGACTATGCCCGTACGTCCACCATGAACGACCGTAGTCCTCCAGCCACGCCACCTTGCCGCCCATCACCTGAGCGACAAGACTCTACATTGCTTCATCCATCAATATCATACGAAGACTCACCTATGGACGACATGTTAGACTGCAAACTATCCGTCTCCATCCTCCCACTATCTACACCGATTATAGCTGAGCCCTCTCCAAACTACACATCCGTGCCACTCCCCCGACCTGGTCTTGGATCGCGCACAACCAGCACCCTTCTTCATCCCTCCCACCCAGGCCATGACTCTACACCGAATATACAAATCCTCTCCATCTCCTCGCCTCCTTCCGAAGGAACAGCTACCTCCTATCCATTCCCCGTCCTGACGCAAACACCACCTACGCCACTACCTAACGAAATCATTTTCCAGCGCCGTGCCTCAGTCCTGCATTCCGCCCTTTCTGATGACGAATGGGAAGAACCAATACATTCAAGCCAGTCAGACAATGAATACGAATCTGACAACGATGACTGTCAGGAGAAGGGGGCTGATGCCGATACGGAGTCGTTCGACGATCAGGCTGCAAAAGAGGTTGTAGTGGTGGCGAAGGTGGGGCGAATGGCGCGCGCGAGTCGAATTTCCTTTCATGGGCGGAATTTAAGGTTGCTCGTCTAACCAGCATACTACTTCCCACACGCGCCTCGCGACATCAACCGAACACACGTCCTAAACTGGACTACTTCGACATTCTCTTGTTTCGCATTGCTATGAGTACCAGCCTCGCAGAATCATAACGTTACGAGCGAAAGGTTAGCCTCGCAAAGCTTAGACCAGGGGTCTGAATTGTGGCTTCGCTTCGGGACTCGGTATTCTTACCCCCCGCTAACTAAATATGCATACGCAATCCTACGGATTCTTGAGAGTTCCAACTCCGAACCACGTTCCATTCGTTATCTACCTTTCGTTAATCTTTGCCCATCTGTGGGAGTTTTGGCGGTCTGTCGGTTTCCGTGACGCATGAGGTGTTACACACACTCCAGAAGATTATCTTCATTTACACCATCTACGCAAATGTAGTTTGCTTGTCTCTGTCCGTCTTAGCGTTTGGCAATTAGCGATGGCGTTTTGTTTTCTGGCATTTTCCCCCTTTGTTTCTTCTACCTGTATATATTTGGTAACTTGATTGTATATATCTCACTCAACCATGCATCATATCGATACCCTTTATCGATTGATTTACCTCTGCGTTCTAGAATCCCGTTAAGGTACGGTGGTCAGCTTCATGTATGTAAGATGTGACACCTCCGCGACTCGTCTAATCCAATCTGCAGATCTAGCGTTCACAATTAGCGACACACTAACCGAATGAGGAATCCGACGTGAAGCATAAGAAAGCATTTAGATGAATTGGCCCCCCCATACATCCATCCATCCTTTAATTCTCCACGCGAACCGTTACACAGAAAGATAGTATTGCATGTACATGCATACATGCAGATTCATGTCTCACTTAGAGTGGATAGATAGTACTGCAAGTTTCCATTCCACGAAGTAACACCCAGGATTTGTGTAGCTATGTATCTAGTCCTTCCGTGATCCGACTCTTTAGGCGCGCACGAGCTCGGTTCCGGGCTTGGGCTTGGGCTCGGTCGGTATACGTACTTCGTACCAGCCTTTGTTGATAATGCCGTGCAAATTCTACATGTGGACGGGGTAGAGACGTGCTGATGCGATTGACCTCGTGCCATTGCGAGCTTAAGCCTGAGCACAAGCACAAGCACAGATATAAGCACAAGTATGCGTATGAGGCTCGAGGCATATTATGTAGTATGGAATGGAATAATATCGTCTTAAACCTACCTAACTTAACCTAACCTAACCTCAGCCCCGCAATCTCGCTGACCGTTCCAACCATGCATGTAACCGAGAATATGCTTCCTCACTCTTGATTACACACTACTTACGATACATCCCCCCTTCCCCTCCCCAACCAAAGTCTAGCACTTGCAACAAGCAACAAGGTTGATTACATGTACTACCCGTCATCAACGTCATGTCCTCCTCCAAACCCACCATACCTATATAACTACATGACACTCCCGCACACACACATCCACCGGACTTCGCCCCCGTATCTTCACCGCAGGATGAATAGCGCTATAAAGACGCCCCAGCACTCTACTGTACCGTACGTACCTACATAAGGCCATCACCGTACACAGGCAAACGAGTGAATCATGTCTGATTACATATACGTCATGATTGACATTGACTTGGGTACTCGTGGGCACGGACATGGACATGGACACGGACATGGACACTCACATCAGCATTACTGTGACGTATCGTATGTATCTACAGAGTACACGTGGTAATGTGTACTTAGGTACTCCGTAGATAGGTATAGGGAATGCACAGGATGTTCAACCGTCGGTGACTATCATTGTGATCGTCTGTCTTTGTTTGGGTGGCGCGGCAGCGGTGGTGGTAATGGTGGTGATGTCATTTGTTTTAGGTCTGTGTTGTGCTGTGCTTTGCCGTACGGATGTTCGGGGTGAGCGGGGTGAGCGGGGTGGCTGGTTTCGCGTGAATGGGGTGGGTTTGCGTGGTTTGGGGTGATGGGCGCGATGAGGTGGAGGTAGGTAGGTGGGACTGTTTTATTCGGTTTGTGTAAGGGTGCAGGTGCTTTCTTTTGCGCGCTACCTTTTCGTGTATAAGGGATATTTGGCTGTGAGTGATGCTTTTTTTCTTTTTTCTTCGAGGGTTGCTGTTGCTGTTGTAGGGGTTTGGGGTTTGGGGGAAATTCAGTGAGGATTTAAGACAGACATATAATAGGATGTTAGGATTTAGGGAAGGGGATTAGGGGTTCGATATGCGTTTTATTGGTACGTTAGGTAAGGTCTAGGTTAGGGTAGATGGTGGTATGTCTTGTTTAGATCATGTTGGTTTCTTGCACTTGACTGAGTTTTTTGTTGAAATTCGCTGTTAATGTGAGGGGTATTGTATAAGACTACGCGCTGCTTTTATATATAGATTATGCTTTCGCGCGCTTTATGCTGAATATGCATTATGAAGAAGGAGGTAGAGGGCTGTAGGCGTAATGTGGCACTTTGATGAGGATTCCTTCTTGAATTATGTCTAATAATTGGTTCTGAAATTTTCGAATACATGAGGAAGTCTTAGATCTCAACTTCTCTCTATCGCAGCAATGCAAGATGAATTATAGATATAAAGGCTGACTTATATATACCTTTCACCTCCACTATCTAACAGCAATAGTTGCAAAGAGAGGAAAGATTCTATAAAACCTAGCAGCCAGCAGTGGTTTTAGCTATAAGAGAATTATCAGAGAAGTTATAGATTGTAATCAAGACCTCTCTATTTAATACAGCGAAATAGACTTTAATTACACAATCAAAGTGGCCTATCTCGCTATACCACTTGAAATCAAAGTTATCAAGTAGCTATTCCCTCCTTATGGTCGCATTTCTTGTTCATAATTATACATAGAAGGCAGATGCCTACAATTGTATAATAAATATCTAAAGTTTTAGGAACGTTATAAAGAAACAATCTATTCTCTATTAATATTTATAACCTTTAGCCTAAGGAGAAGCATAAGGAGCAACGCTTTATATCTATAGTAGAAGCTTCAAGTACTAGCATCCCTATTTTAAAGCTTAGTAAATAAGCTTCGTGTAGATAGCTTCCTTATATTTAGAGAGTAATTAGAAGTATTCTAAGGTATCTAAGTATCCTTAAGAACATTGCACTAACTTTAAAAGCGCTTTTATAGCAATAGAAGAGATAGTAAAGGGTTCTCTAACCCAGTGAAATATAATTTCACATCCAGATAAGTATAAACTTAAAAGCATCGAACAAAAGATTCTATATGCTAACAACAACTAAGCCACACTAATGCTTCTTAATATTCAAGATTAACCGCATATATAAGACTAATGAAAACTTCAAGTACAAGGTAGATAGGCTGCTACTAAAATAGCGGTTAGTCTAGCTAATCCTATCATGAATACTACCTATAAGCATGCTTGTAGGGTATAAGAAAACTAGTTAATTATAAAGAAAATCCCTTTAACAAAATATTCTTTAGTAAAGGCTTCCTAAGATCTAGTTCCAAACGTCTTCTTTATCAACTACTTATTAGGTCTCGTTTTGTAGCGTACTATGATATTTGAAACAAGAGGATTCATTGACCGCAGGCGGATTAGGGACAATACATTCAGAGCATTTAGCTTAATCTTCGTTCAATCAAACACAAAACGAATATATAAGACTAGAAGTCTTCCTCAAAGACCTAGACTAGGGTGGAGGAGAGCTAATCGTTGAAGGAGGGGGGTGAATAATGAACCAAAAACAGCATATGATACTTCACTTATCGAAGAAAGAGTTTTAGGACGTGGGATATGCTAGTGAGTTTATGTTAGACCAAACTTACTAGTTGGCCACGTATGGGCACTGGGTATCGCAGTCATACTTTGCATGGTAACGCCACCAAATCTGAGACTATCTGTAGAGTATACAAGCTAGTTGCCCGCTCTATTATAAAGGTCAATAGTTTCTCAACACAATAGTCTTTCACCCTAGTCTTGTAATCTTACAATTTAAGAATAAATTCTTAAGTGTTTGGATCAAACCTAGCCTGTCATCACTGAAAGTAAATGCGCCACTTTTTACCCGCCTATCATTGCTCGAATAGCCGCCTTTTACGAGAAGTGTTTACTATGGAATTCAAATCTTTAGGACAATTACATAATGCTCTATCTATTGTAATCTTGCTATAATATCCCCTTAGAAGAGTGAGTATCAAGCCAGCCTAGAACTAAGCCTTTGTTGGGAAATGTAGATTCTAGGGCATTCCTAGATTCCTGGAATCTACTGGCAGTCCATGAAGCGTGGTCGGATCATACTTTATGTGATATCCTCGAAGGAACTCCAATTTTTGATAATAAGATCAAAGAAGCGTCAAACCTTCCTATAAGGACCAGGGTATAAACAAGTCGCCATAATCCAAAACCATATCAATCTCATAACAACACTCACCATAAATATGGAAAACTGACTATTTCGTGGAATCTATAACTCCAGAGGCAAGTCAGCGAAGACTTCAAGTTTACTCCGTATGTTTTCCTGCCAACGTTCCTGTTGATTCTAACCCACAGTCCGCGGAGAACTACCCTGATATTAATCGTATTCAATTAATAACGAATTGAAGAACTTGCAATACGTGCGTGGTTTCTTTTTCGTTTAGAGACTTGTTTATACACACCTAGCTTAGGCCTTCGAATAGGCTAGAAAGGACGTTCAAAGGTATCTTTTCTAAATAAACAACTTTATATTCAATGAAAAATTATACTCTACGTATGTAAAGAAAATTGATAGGAGACTATAGAAATTCTGCCCTTTATTTTCCAGGGATCTTCTCTGCTTGTAGAGGCCCGTGAAAGGCTTCTCTAGCTTACCTGAAATCTAAAAGTAATTAACACGACTCTCAACTCTACTCCTCGAATTCCCAACGCCTTCCTTTATGACGCAAAAGTGTAGGAAAACCCCAAGGAAAAGGCGTATAATATGCCACATATTACTTTTGCACGCCAACTACTCTGTTTAGCATCAACACAACACCCACGTCCATCATTGTCAAAAACATATCACATCTCCAAGAAATAAATCCCATAGATGTTACAACTCACACAGAGACGCAGGACAGGAATAGAGCCACAATAGCGCAAAGGGTGATGATACTGATTCCAACCCAACCAGCAACCACCAAAAATAAAAGCCTCTAAATACCCGAAAACCAGAAACAGCAATGAGAAAAAACCCACCCCACCACACTCACAAATTATATTGACCCCTATGGAGCACAGTACACACGACATCGACTATCGAAAAACCAGATACCCATCTTCCCTCTCTTTCCAGCTAGCCCCCCAACCCCCTATCCCCTATCCCCAACCACCCCCAACACACGACATCAACCCACCCAACGGCCACCCCGAACAACTCTCCAAACCCTCTAACTTCCCCACGTGCCCCCTCCACCCCTCCCATTGGCCAGTCCACAGCCAAGTTCCCGCTCCGCCACACCCACGCTAAGCTTCCTTGGCACAGATGCTGAAATCCAGAACAGCAGGTCGAGCGAGTGACATACATACATATACGTACATAGGAAGCGTGGGGCGGATCCGACAGACGGGACTGACCGGGTCTGTATGCCGTGTTTTGGAAAGAGGTCGCGTGAGGCGCCGAGTCATGTGTGTGGATATCTGTGTTTTGTGTGTGAGGCATGTAGATGTCTGGGGTTGATTGTGAGTGGGGGGAATGGGGGTGGAAGTCTGGCTTGGGGAGTCTGGGGACGGGTTGGCGGTATGGAGGGGGAGGTTGCTCGGGCTTGTTATTGTTAGGTGGAGTGTGGAATGGTTTGGAATTGGGTGACGACACCTGCTTTATTTGGGAGGTGGGTCGTGTATGTATGTGTTGTAGATGTGCATGCAGTATCAGCGGATAAAGAGCGTTGGCTGTTCCAGCTTCGTGTTGCTGCAGGACTAACCTGTGCGATGTTCGGAGGTGATCTGGATGAGGTTACGGTGTGCGAATGAATGTGGTGGGCGCTGCGGCACAGTATACAGTATGTAGTGCAGTGATCGTATTTGTACAGTAGTGTAAACGACTGTTCTGTCTATGTATCTGTCCGCAGTAGGAAAACACGTCATGCTGAAGGAATTGATATATGTGATGTGTGACTGATTGAAGAAATGTATAATTCTATGCCCAAACTGGGCTGAAGCCCGTAAACCAAAGGAAAATATATGCTCCTGAAACCACCCACGCGATGCCAACCTGGGTATCTCAACTTTTTCACATACGCGTCCACCTCATTATCAACTCTACCCAATCCTTAATCATCTAATCGTTCACTTGAAGTGGGGGGCATTGAGGATCAAGCCCATGAGCACGCCACCAATAGTACCGGCGACGGGTATTGTCATGATCCAAGAGAACACGAGAAGGCCGACACGCTGGAAGTTGACAGCCTTGAGGGTACCGTTGCAGAGACCGACACCGACGGTAGCACCAGTGATGCACATAGATGTTGAGACGGGGAGCGAATATTGGGAGAAGACGAGGACAGTAATGGCGGCGCCCATTTCCATAGACGAGCCTGGATTGGTAGTTAGTACACGATTTACAAAATAGAACAAAGGGGAGTACGAACCTCGAGACGGCGAGTGGTAGGTAATCTTGTTACCCATGACCTTCATGATGTTGTATCCGTATGTGATGAGACCGACAGAGATAGTAGCCGAAAGTACAGCAAGCTGCCAGACGTCCACAGGGGTGTTCTTGGGCACTGCTTTACCGGTTTGCCAGGCGCCGTAGATGACAGCCCAAGGACCGACAGAGTTACCGATATCGTTGGCACCATGAGCGAAAGAAGCAGTACAAGCAGTGAGAATCTGGATGAACGAGTACGAAAACTCGACTTCGTTGGGATACTTCTCAGCAGAGGCGTAGACACGCTCCATACGGGCGCCTTCAGGTGTGCCGTGAATACCACTCTGAGCAGCGTGGATATCGTAGTGCAGTCCATAGAGAAGACCGACCGTAATCATAGCCGGAATGCGTTTGATGAGGATAGCCATGTTCTTCCTCTCGTAGATCTCGCCAGCACCCATTGGGTTGTTGTGGAGAGTGCGCATAGCCCAGCCCAGAGGCCCGCGCTTCAGTCTGAGCTTAGCGTGAAACCTCTCCTCGCCCTGTTTGACCATTTCCTGGTAGGTGAGCTGTTGAGCTTCGTTGTGATGTTGAACGGACTTTTCAGACTCAACGGAGGTGATAGCATCGTGAGGAGCGCTCTTGGGGTCGTCCGAGCCACTCAGAGAAGGCGAGCGACCATCATCTGTGGGAAGATCGTCTTCTTGAACAACAGCGAAGTTGGGAACAATAACCTGGCCATCGGTAGGCACAGGGCGCCTGAAAAGAAGAGGGCCTTGGATGGCGTGGTACCATTTGAGGGTATGGTCGCGGTTGATAACTTTGCAGTAGACAAAGGGTACGAAGAATAGGGCGGAGAGGAGAGAAACACCGGCTCCAGTACCCAAAACGACACCAACAACGAAAGAGGCGGGCTTCTTGTTGAGGCCGAGTTTAGGTGAGCCTTTGTATACGATCGAGAGCGTGCAGACAGTGCCGGCAACGAGGAAGAAGAACGGAGCAGTGTAGATGGAGACCTTGACGGGGTTCTTGCGCATGTGCACGACCACCTTGATGAGCATAAAGGTAGTTGCACCGAAGCCGGCGGCAATGGCAGGAGCCATACCAAGACCAGCAAAGATGGCACCGAGACCTTTACCGTTATTCCATCCCCACTGAACCTGCTTTGCACCAACAGTTGCGACACCGACACCAGCAATGGAGGAGATCAAGGAATAGGTCGAGGAAACGTGAGCAGAGTGCCTCGTGCACCACATGACCCACAGAGACGCACCAGCAAGTGCACAAGTGAAGGCAAGCATCTGCACGCCAGCGTCGCCCTTGAAGGCTGTAGCAGGAATGATACCGTTCTTGATGGTCTCCGCAGTTCGAGCACCGACTGTGATGGCTCCCACCATTTCGAAGATTGTGCCTAGGACCATGGCTTGCCGATAGGTGATGGACCTAGAAGACACACTGGTGGCCCAGGCGTTGGCGACATCATTGGCACCGTTATTGTAAGCATCGAGGAGGGCGAAGAATGTGCCAATGGCAAAGACGTAGGTGTAGTCAGAGAGCACCATCCTGACTGATAGCTTGCACTCGAGTGTCGAGTAAGAATAAAAGACAAGTGTAAGCTGGAAAGAGAAACGAAGGCACGGGTGTGCTAGTTAATAGCTACTGCAGGCTGATACAGAAAAGAGACTGAGCATGGGGCCGGTCCAGCAGTGTTTATACTTGAGGGAGCATTCGTACTGCGGGATGCACCCATTGAGAGAGCCACCGACCGAGCCAATGGGAGACCTGGCTATAAACATGTGCAGCTGAAAATCATGCGTAGCTCCCTGTAACGGAGCCATACGCTCTGATACTCAAGGGACATTTTCTAGATCGTCTTTATGAGCTGTGAAGAGTAGTCCTCCGCTAGGGCCAAGCAGTGTATGGGGCTAGGCGGGAGCCTTGGCAACTAGGCATGTAGTGAAAACGGACCAACCATAGCGCAGGTCGCGGGCACGTTGTCCGCCACAACATAGGAGCAAGACAATCTCGGGCGGTGGGACAGAAGTTTGCGGCATGCAAGCTCGGGGGCGTGGGAAGCGACCAGTGCGTAAATTGTGTGTTATTCGTCGATAGATTTTGCAAGAGGCGTAGCCCGAAGGATGCCTAGCAATGCCACCAAGACGATGATGCTGGTTCAAGAGGCCAGGAGGGTCATGTCGGGGCCTAAGGCGGCCAATTTTCTGGATGTCACAGTAGTTGTATGAAAACGCTCCTGGTAATCGGGTCGACTCCCTGGTCTCTTACATAAACATTGTTTCCCCACGCTTGACACAGATAGACAAGTGCCGTCCTGCAAGTTGTTTCGCAGGTGCCAACATGGGATTTGCTCTCGGCGCTGCCAATCCTGTGGCGTAGCCCCTAGTATATGGGGGTTTCGAAGAGTTGCGTAAAAGCATCGCAGGACTGCCGACCTAGATTCGCTCTGGCAAGGAAACAGTGATTGGGAATTTGAAAATACCATTTCACCATTTCGTAGGCGGCTTTGATCATCCATTGAGAAGGCAGCTTGATCCTTCTGTTGGTGTCCGGGGCCAGGCTTGAGTACTTAGTAGCCCACGTGGGGAATTGTCAAGGCCGTGCTTCTCTACGCGAAGGCGAGAACAGTGTCTGCTTCCAAATGCGTATGTTGATAATGTCCGGAGCACATGATTGTTGGCTTGCTAGCGAGAAAAGCCGTCGTAAGGTTGACTTTTAGGAGAGTGTGTTCACAGCGGATTGATATTGTGGGATCAGGAAAAGTGGACATCTATTTCATTTCCGACTTCAGAGGAGTATTGTCAGAGTAAGCTTATGACAAGCGTTTGCAGCAATTTGGCTTCTGCTTGGCCTTAGGGATGGATTCAGTGCTGAGAAATCCGGGGAAGACGAGAAAGCTTGCAGTGCCTTCGCTTTCATAGGGCTGGCTGGTGCTGCCATATCAGTATCTGGCATACAGACGCTCAAGGAAATCTGCTAACCCGTTGTAGACAATCATCGAGACGATGGTATAGGTGTTATTGACGTTGCTGTACAGCTGGTGGTTCAGCCAACCAGGACACAGAGCTGGACCACGCTCACAGTATATATTCCGATGTTTTCTTGGCTCTGCTCTGATCCGCTGACACAAACAGCCGACCCCATCTGGCAATAATCATCTCCATTATTCCCGAAGCCTTGAATTTCATGAGTGTCCAATGGTACTTGAGGGTATGCCTCAGGCCGTGGATGCTGTAAGAATGAGGGGTTTTCCGTATCGAAGGCGGAAGCCTAGATTCGCATTACGGGTATCGATAGTAACGCCAAACACCAGATCATTGCATGCTTTTCTCAAGGCTGAGAGCCGAAGGGGCTTCCTCGGTTTATTCCGAGTCCTCCCTGTGTCGGCGCGCCTGTTTCGCCTTCTCTAGCTGCTCCTCATCTTCCCGCTCCCGCTGTGCCAGCGACTCCCTCAGCTGCTCTTCCTGCTTGCGCCAGTGGCTTCCCTCCTCATAGTCGGCAGATATCCCTAGCGCCTTCCGCAATCGTTCACTCTCTTCGATCTTCGCCTTGGCTAGGTCGTGCACCTGGTACGCCTTCAGATTCCGCGCATCTGGGCCTGATGATTTTCCTGCCCGCCTCTCCTCCTCGAGTTTCTTGCGCAGGGCATCGCAGCGATCGTCGATTTCGTCATCGTCAACGCTACAAATATGTCAGCCTGTCGATCTGATATTCGCAGCTTCTCAGAGCTGGGATCCGTACCCTTCGTCTTCGAGCTTGTCTCTCAGTTCCAGCACCTTGACTTCTATCTCGCGCTTGCGGTCGTGTTCCAAGATCTCAGGGTCGGGCTGGCGTTGGCGATGCTTCGTCTGTTCCCAGTCCTTCGGGTATGGGTCGCCTCTGTCGCGCGGCTTGAGAAGTGACCGGTTCTTTTGTACGTATCCCGATGTGCCGCTTCCTCGCGGCGTTGATAGCCCGACGTTGGACGACATGGCGTGAAGTGTGAAGGATGATGGAATGTCAAGGATACATGTAGCGTTGTGGTGAGGTTGGGAATGAAGTAATTAGATAATGCGGAGAACTCGGAGGTGAAGGCTGGCCTGTGCGTGCATCGATGCCCCACCCACGAATTTGGTTCGTCTGTAGCGACGACTCATCCCAACCGTTTGTTTGACTCTTAGCCACAATCATGAAGATACACCCTCGCTATCAAATCTTCTACACGCAGAACTTTCCCTCTTTATATAGACATCGCCCGCCATGAGTGATCAGCCCGAGCTCTCCAAGGCTACGGGTATGGATGCTTCAGCGCGCACAGATATGCCCCGCGAACTGCCATTCCCACCCGTCACTAAGAGCCATATTTTGAACTGTTCGTTCCACAGTTGGCATCCTAAGTACTATTATCATTGTGCATAGTCTGAGACTTTCTAATCACATCAGGTATAAATCTGTGACACCTAAAGCGCGCCTCGTGCCTCTTCCCGATGCTTTCGTCTCTTACCTCCGCGAAGACGACATCATCCTCCCTCCTGACGAGACGGACGACCCGCAATGGTCTGACAATGATAGTGGTATCTTTTCAGGAGCAGATAACGAGGCTGAGCATGACGATGGTCCCACATATGATCCTTCTGCGAACTGGCGGGAAACCCATGAGGCAATCGAGGCTACGATTGAAGAGCTGGGGGGCAAGGTTGCGCCAAAACTGAATTGGTCTGCGCCCAAAGATGCGATTTTTATGGCGGCGACAAACAATATGGAGTGTCAGACAGCCAACGACATCTACCTGCTGCTTAAGTCGAGCGACTTCGTGACCCATGACCTTCAGCACGCCTTCGACGATACGGTCGATCAAGAAGAGATCCCGGGGACGGATCTTGACGTGCCCTATCACCTGGTTCTGCGCAAGTGGATTACCCTTAACCCATCGGTCGAGTTTCGTTGTTTCGTGCGCAACCGAAAGCTGGTCGCTATCTGCCAGCGCGACCTCAACCATTTTGATTTTCTCTTCAAGATGCAAGACAGGCTCGGCCAAGCTGTCCAAGAGTTCTTCAACATCCGCCTGCGCGACACCTTTCCAGACCCGAACTTTACCTTTGATGTCTACATCCCACCGCCGCATGACCGTGTCTGGCTGATGGACTTCAATCCATGGGCGTTGCGAACCGATCCACTGCTCTTTAGTTGGTATGAACTTCTGACTCTTCCCGAACCGGACCTACTCGGACCCAAGGCGGAGACGGGGCCGGAGCCGGACTCTGCGGCAGACGAAGAGGACGATGTGGAAGACATCTGGAGGCCTGAGTTCCGTCTCATTCGAAAAGATGATCCAGAAGCTTATGGCTTTAGCACGCCGCAGTACAGCGCGCACAAGCTTCCAAAAGATGTCGTGGATGCTAGCAGGGGTGGCGAGGGCAACCTCCGAGAGTTTGCACTTCAGTGGAAGGAAGCACAGCGGCTTGCAGAACAACAGCGCACAGAAGAAAGTGAAGATGATGACTAGGTGTTATTGGATGAGTGTACTTTATTAGAGCTACATTGAGTGACAAAATGTATGAGTTCTGAACATTCTATATCCAACAATGATTCATAGTGCACTATATTGACAGAGTCTCGACTGTACGAAAGGTAGATGTGATGACATAAGCAAGATATGGAAATGTCCCGCGCGTGAACTTCGTCGTGTCAACATCCACACCCACCAAAGGGCCTCTCAACATGGCGACCGAAGCGCCTGACCCACGGGCGTTCAAGACCTGGGAAGATGCCTTCCAGTACCCAATTCCCGTGGTGCGGAAGCTGGAGCAGCAGCTCCGTTCCAACGCCGATGAGAATCGCGAGAAGCTGCGGTCGCTCGTGGGGTAAGGGACGATTTTCCTGACAGAAGGCTTTCTAGTTGCCTACTAACTACAATGCAGAGCGAGCTATCGGAGCCTTCTCGACACAGCTGAAACCATCATTGGCATGGAAGTCAGCATGGAACACGTAGAGACGAAGCTTGCACGAGTCGGGCGGAACTGCAATTCAAAAAATCTGGAGAGAATAGCGGGCAATGCGGCGAAGATGGATTCGCATGCGCAGAGTCGTGGTTAGTTGCAATGGCAATTGTGCAGGAGACAGCGAGATTGATGTGACTGCAGATCTGGAGCGGTATACCTTCGCCTCGCAGCTGGCCGTACTGCGCAACTGTCCGGTCGTCATGATGAGACTGCTCAAGGATGCAGGATCGTATTTGCTTATCGCAAAAGTGCTCGTTATTTCGCGATTGCTGCACAAGGCCTTGTCGCAGTCGAAGAACAAGCCGCCGATTGTGGATCAGCTCTGGGAGAGGCTGCTTTCAGTCCGGAGAAAGCTGTTGCGCAGGATAGACAAGCGACTTGCTAGTCCGGCGGGCGATATTGTGACGCTGGTAGAGAGCATGTGCGCATACGCTCTGGCAACGAGCTCAACACCCTCCGACGTGTTGCAGCATTTTCACAAGATCCGGCTGGAGAAGATTCGGAGCTCGCTGCAAAATGGTCGTGAGGAGCTCGTCACGTACGGAGCCGCCTCCTTGAAGCTGTGCATCCAAACATGCCAGGACACGCAGACGATATTTCCACGGCGATTAGCAGACTCGCTCGCAAAATTGAAAATACAACCGCTCGTTCAGGATACTGAAGTTCGCGCCCTCTATGAGTTAAGTCTCGACATACATGATCGCTGGTTGGGAGATGAAGCACGCAACTACACGCCTTGGCCCCGTCATGACGAAATGCAGAGAGCGGATGCTGAACGGATATTGCACCAATGGTCTAATCGGGCCATTGCCGCTTTCTTGAAAGGCGTCCAGGAAGCCCTTGAAGACGAGGATCGGCTCAAGGAAGTTGCATCACTTCGATCTGAGCTCATCGAATTGTGGATTATGTCTGGCTCCCGGATGGTGGATGTAAAGTCTGCAAACGTGCTCGACGACCTGCGCGATACGATGAACAGCCACTTGGAGACTATTGTTCGTTCACGAACCCAGGGCCTCAGAACTGTCGTAACTGCAATATCGAGCACGCTGGGTTCCTGGCCCGACGACTCCGAAGCATCCGATTTATCCCTCTGGAACACGGTATCGCATACAGCCGATCTATCTAATGGTGCAGCAACCTTCAAGGCTAAAATCTTGAACACGCATCAGGGTCGCGATGAGTCCGTCATCAATGTCGTTTCAACTTTTGATGCTTGGATGAATTCTGTGCTGCAGGTCAAGAGCATCGTAAAATCTATGAAGGAGGCACGATGGGACGACACTTTTGCCGACGACGTTGACGACTCGGACGACGACGATTTCGGTGAATCAAAACAGAAGATGCTCAGCGATGACGACCCCCGTCTATTAGAAGAAGTAACCCAAGAAGCACTGGGCGAAGCACTCCAGAACCTCGGCAAAAGCTTCACCAAGATTGTCCGAGAACTAACAGAAGACGAAGAGGCCGGAGACGTACAAAAAGCCTGCTTCATTCTCAGGGTCATGCGGGAAATCAGCGAACGGATCCCAAACCTTCGATTACAGGACAAAGCAACGGCACTCCCTACACCCTTCACGCGTGAATTGCTAAAGCCCCTTCACACCGCCCTTGCGAAAGAAGTCGTACGATCCTCGACGAAAACATACAAAAAGTCACTGGCCAGAACAGTGAGAACTAAATCAAAGTGCCACATATTGTGGGAAGGCCATCCTCCGCTTCCCACCCAGCCATCGCCTAGTACGTTCAGCTACCTTCAAGGACTAACCAAGACAATGGCAATGTATGGGAGCGACTTGTGGGCGCCGGCCAGCGTGGAGGTGCTGAAAACCATTGCTTTGGAAGAAGTGACGAAACTTCTTCAGGTCAACTTGACTGCAATTAGCAAAATCGCCATCAAGTCAATCGAACCTCCCGCAGGAAAAGAGAGCGAAGAAACAACAGCAACAACATCAACATCAGTCGACGAAATGGCAGAGCCCGAGACAGACGGCGAAAAGCAGGCAGAAGGAAATCCATCACTTCTAGCTGCCGCCGCCGCCGCCGAGATCAGGGATGAAAAGCTCAAGCAAGCATTCTTTGATGCGTTGTATGTGCAGCGATTCATCGGTGGTACTGGAAAAGGCGGTGCTATTGATGGTTTACTTGAGAGTATGGCGGAAAAGAGTGGCTTGGATGAGGGGAGCGTGGGTAGGTCGAAGAAGAATGCAGCTGATTATGCGAAGAAGACGTATTTGCTATTTGCACTGTTAGCATAGATATATATACCCACTTGATCGAAATCGAACCATGGATTCGGAAGTCACAAAAGCAGTATGGAATATGGACATTGTGATGATGCAGGAGCAGCAGCAGTAGAAGAAGAAGAGAAGAGGAAGAGGAAGAGAAGAGGAAGAGAAGAAGAGAAGAAGAAGAAGAAGAAGAAGAAGAGAAAGAAAGAAGTATAAATACCACATTCTCGTTAACAAATCCTTCCATCGCACCACCCTTCACAATCCAAACTTCCCCGGCTCCAAACTCTTCACCCTCGCACTCCTTACCCCCCCCTCCCAAACAATCTCACTCAAACACTTCCCCGTCCCCGGCCCATTCTGGATCCCCCAACACGTATGCCCCACCCCAAACAACAATCCTCCCACCCTCGAACTCTCCCCCACAATCGGCCCCCCACCCACCTCCACATTGGGCAGATAACAAGCTTGTCGCGCAGTAACCTCTCCCTCCCCCAGAACCTCAGATATCGACGCCACGTGATCGATGATATCCTGGCAGCGCGATGGGTCAACCTCGACGGCATCGGTAGTGGCGGGCAGGGGAACCAAAGTGTCGCCTTCGCCGCAGGCGTAGACTTCGTTGTTGGGGCGAGGGTATATTTCTGGCGTTGCTGTTTGGGTGTGGGAGAAGAGGTCGATGGAAGTGAAGAGGCAGTGGGGGGATGTGGGGATTTGGGGTTGGATTGTTATTGAGTGGGCTCGGAGGGCGGAGATTGGGGTTTCGGGCCAGATTTTCGGGGTCCAGGGGCCGGCGGTTAGGATTATTGTGGTGGCTTTTAGGGTGGTGGGTTTGGTGGGGGGGGTTTTGGGGGTGTAGGTTATGCTTTTTACGGCTTGTTTGGTTTTGGTTTTTGTGTCGTCGTCGTCGTCGTCGTCTTGGAGATTGATGGAGGTGGCGGTGCCGTAGATTATTTTTACGCCGGCGTCTTGGGCGAGGGTGGCCATGGTGGTGGTGAAGTGGTAAGGGTGGACCTGGGCGGTTGTGGAGGGGGTGCCCATTTCTTCATAGGATTGGATACTGTTTGGGTTGATCCAGGTTAGGTCTTTAGGGATGTTGGATGCGTGAGGGGAACTGGAGGGGTTTTTATTGTTGAGTTTTTGGAGAGATATGTCGTTGGTGGTGGTGGTGGTGGTGGTGGAAGAGGAGTTCTTCTTGTCTTTGGGGAGGATGCCTTGTGCGTCGAGTTGGCCGCAGTGTACACCGCGGTAGCCCCAGAGTTTTGCCCCATTATGTTTGTCTGCGAGCTGTACACGGTCAGTATTTATGCTTTGTGGTGATGCGGAAGGGAAAAAAGGGGGAAGGGGTGAAATCAAAACGGCATTTTCGCCCAAATTCTTTTCCGAACGATATACAGTGTCCATCTCGTCCCCCTCACCTCCTTTAAACTCTTCCCAGAAGACGTAGAAATGGAAAGAAAAGAAGAAGGACAAAACCAACCCACCTCCTTATGCAACCGATAACTCAACGGTACAATACAACTAGGATAAGCCCAAAGCGCCAACAATCCCCCCGCTTTCCCCGACGCCCCGCCCGCAATCTTTGTCGCTTCAAGCAACGTTATACTGTCCCTCTCCCGATCAAACTTCTCATGATGGGAGAGGAAGTACGCAGTTGTCGCGCCGATGATTCCGCCGCCTGCAGGGAGAGAAAGCGTGTTAGTAGGTGCATAGTAGGTAATGAATTCGGGTGGACGAGGTGGCTTTTAGGATGGGAGGAACATTCATATATAATAATGATGATGATGAAAAAAGGAGGAGGGTGGAGAGGAAGGGTGTATACCTATGATTACTATGTTTCTGCCTTGTTGTTGTTCTTCTGAAGACATTTTGTTGCATAGACAGGATGCCGCTTGAACATGGAAGGACGGTAATTTTCCGAGGGGTAGTTTATTTTCGCGGGTTGGGATGGGTGATTGTGGTGTGGCATGGCATGGAGATATCTGTATCTGTCTTGGCTTGCGACTTTTCGACTTACGTCATAGCTAGCAAGGATGGATACTTCGTATAGTGGCACGTGACATGGTATAGTGAAGCAGCTCGAACTACGAAGTATTACTTATATGTCGTACATGATCTATAAGAAGACACTACATAAGCGCCACACCACCACCGCCATTATCATTCTACCAGCCCAAAATTACAACCACATATTATACAAAGTACACATGAAGAAACCACAACCCCTCTCTAAAAGTCACCACCATCAAAATCCCCCCCGCCATCCCCTCCAAAGTCTCCTCCACCATCCCCAAAATCCCCTCCACCGTCTCCATAATCATTATTCTCAATATACGTATTTCCATGGTCCCCTGCATCCGCCATTGCGCCCCCAATCAACCCTCCAGCAAGCAAACCTCCACCCACACCCAGCGCCGCGGCCCCACCAGGCCCCATGCCAGGTTTCCTCTGCGGCCGACCATACATACCCTGCTGCTGCTGGGGATAATAGCCCTGTTGCGGCGCGCCATAGTATCCGCCACCAGGCTGTCCACCGTAGCCATAGCCGTGGCCTTGCTGCTGATATGCAGGTTTCGAGCTTTTCCCCATCAAGCTGCTGAGCAAACCCTTCTTTTTGCCTTTGTCTTGTACGACCGCTCCACCACCTAAATACGGACTCTGGGACTGCGGATAAGGACTTGCAATCTGTCCGTAAGCTCCACCTGCAGCGTACTGATTCATTTGCGGACCCATTCCCTGAGTATTATAAAAGTCGCTCGCTGCGCCCCGAGCTCCACCACCACCGCCGCGGCCGCTAGCGCGCGCATTCTCCTCGTCCTGTAGTTGCCGTGCAAGTCGTTCATCCTCGCTGATATTAGGGGTAGGCGATATTCCCCCTCCACCAGTAGAATACGGATTATTGCTACTCAGATTTTTCTTATCCGTCGATGTGCGAGGTGAAGTACCCGCAGCCGATGCATACGGAGGTGGTCCATCTGGAGGTGCTTCGCCAGGTGGATACGTAGGTTCATCTGGCTTCTCCCATTGCGATTTCTTGGTGTAGATGTTTACGTAGAACCACTCGCTATATTGCGCTGCGAAACGTTAGACTTGAAAGAAATGTCGTCTGGGGTGAGGAACTGAATTCACCATTCCATACCGCTTTCCATCCCTCGGGTACTTTTGGAGGAGGAGGGCCCTGGGGTATTGTGAGTGAATGCGCTTGCGAAGTTGCACTTTCGAGGTACGTACTGCTGGAGGCGCGAACTCGGTCGTCATTGGCCGTTTTGAGTAAGAAGATATGCGAAATGGTAAATATGGGGTGTACTTTCCCGTGTGGTAGAGGTTGGAGTGATTAGAGGTAAAAGTTTGAATAAGACCAAAGGGAATATGTTGTTCTGAGATACTGAGTATGGACGTCATAAAGAAAGTGGCGTCATGTGGCGGAGTCTAGCGCATCCGACGTACCGTACCATAAGCAATACAAGGCAACTTTCCAGACTACACAGTTCATTGCTCGAAATATACTTGGCACCCAAGAATACGCAGAAAGAACTATTCGTGGAATTAATCACCAATTATGTGCATAGCGCAAAAAGATTCAACCCCTAAATCCCCAGCCACACCGATTAACCACGAAACCATCACCTAGCTAACCCAAATCACCAAATCGATTCCTTCAACCAAATTCAAGCTCAAGCGAACGGATGTCGTTTTTGTATATATGCACGCTAAGTTTGTATACCGCTACAAACAAGTAAACAATTCAAAGTGCCAACGCTTGAAAAGGGGGGTATGTATGGTTGCATTTGTGATGACGCAGGCCATGCGGAAAGATAACGGCAATAGGCGGCAATCAGGTACTCGTACAATATTTGGTACTGCGCATCAACAAATCCACAGAGAAGAGGGTGGGAGGCGAGAGTGAGCGTGTCGTACAGAGGAGGTAAGACGGTTGGTGCTTATTTTGAGGTCAGATAGTCGGCAGCCTACTCACAAGTTAGATATGTCGGATCTGATTCGCATCGCTAAGCTTACCATGTTGATATCATAGTCGAATTTCTCCAAGGCGCCCAAAGCATCATTGCGAGCATAACCCATGCCCGTCAACTTCTTGAGGATTGGGTCATCATGCTCCGTTCCAGTACTGAGGGCACGTCCGAGCTGGGGCATTGCAGGCGACTGCAAGGTAGGCGATTTGGACGACGACGCAGCGGCCTCTTCACGGTCTAATGTGTCAAAGACCGATTTACCTAGATCTCCTGACGCCTGCTGCGAATTCTTTTCCTGGGACGACTCCATGTTGGAGAAGATAGCATCCCAGTCCTGAGATGAAGCAGTCGGTTGTGGTGCTGCTGGTTGACCAAAGCTCTTGGAAAGGTGCTCAAAGTCGCTAAAACTATCATCACCGCCAAGAGCCTTGTTGGTGGGGGTTTGCTGAGAAGCCATGGTGTTGGACTTGGAGGCAGCCGGGGAGTCGAAGACAGGGTCGAACTCGTCGTACCCCTCGCGGTGTTGAGAGGAGAAGAGCTCATCATCAGCTTTGTCGTCAGCCTCTTTAGCATCACTTAAGTCGTCAAAGCCAGCATCAAAGTCATCGTTGAAGGCAGACTTGGTCAGTGATTTTGGGTCGCTTGGTGGCTGAGAGACCGCGGAGTGATAAGCATCGGATGGTACAGTGGATGACGGTGTGTCGGCGGGGGGTGGGGAGGTGGTGGATGTCTTATTAGGGGGTCCGCCAAAGAGAGCCGCGCCTTGTCCACCAGACGAAGGGGTAAAGTGCTTTTCAGGAGATTGCGATGTAGTGGGTGAGGTCGGGTCGGCCCGGGCCGGCAGCAGGCCTCCAAATTCGGGTGGGAATTGATTTGAACCACTCCTAGCAGGAACCGATGACTCGTAGCTCGGTGGGGACTTTACTGCACCTGCGGAGGGTAGCACGCTGCTGTTGGTGTCAAGGCGAGTGGGAGCCGGTGGTGTAGTATAGAGATCATCGTCATCTCCGTTGGCGGTAGGAGCACTGGGCTGTGGAGCTTGGCTCTTTCCCACACTAGACCTGTGTTGCTGGGGAGATGCTGACGTGAAATTGTCGGCGAAACCTTGTTCACTGTTGCTATCGCTATCTTCTTCGTGCTCAAGATCTTCAATGGGCGGGAACTCTTGGTTGAACTTGCTAGCGGATGCAGTTGAAGTACTGGCTCCATTAGAATCAGGACGAGTAGGACCGAAACCAGCAAAAGCAGCATCAAAATCAACCTTTTGACCGGGGCGAGGTTGATCATTGGGCAGAGAGAAAGGGTCTGAGCGACTGTTGGCCTTGCTTTGCTCGCTGAAGCTGCTTCCCCCGGTCGGCATCTGCTGCAATGGCGAACTGGTGTCCCTCGGGAAAGCCCCAGGAACATCCTTGTTTAATGGGCCTCCAAAGCCGGGGAACGTGTCTTTGCGATCCTCAGCTTTGGAGGCGGATCGCGCGTCGCTAGTGATGCTGGCACTTGGGGAAGCAGTCGTGTTCCTGTCGAAAAGGGACGGCATAAAGTTATCGGTCTCGGTCCGTTCAGTATCGGTGCGCTCGACAGCTGGCTTTTCAGGCACAGGAGTGCTAGCAGGAGAGGCCTTTGCAATGGTCGGTGTCTCATTGCCCGGTCCACCAGGTCCACCATACCTACTGGCTGGCGTCGAGACCTTGACAGATGAACTGAAGGACTCTGATCGTGGCAAGTTGTCCCTCAGGGGGAGAAATGCGGAGCCAAATTGTCGCGACTCTGGAGGCGCAGGTGGTTCGCCGACACGCGGAGACTCTTGGTAAGATGATAGAGGAGGCGATGTCGATGGAGTGGGCACATCCGGCCCTTCACTAGAGCGCACGGATTGGCCAGAGGGTACGGAGAAGTTGGGCGTATGGCTCTGATTGCTGGAAGGGAACTGAGCGGATGGTGCGCTTGCTGCCGACGAACCGAAAGATCCAAACAAGCTGTCAAAGTCCTTATGCGGACCGTCGCGCGTGAAGCCAGACGGGGACATGGCATTCTCAGCAACAGGCTGGGGCGATTTTCTGAAAAAGGGGTTCGTGTTGTGACTGGCGGTGGAAGTAGCCGGGCTAGCTACACCCGGGGTAGCTGCTGGCGTGCTACGAGCCTCTCCAGCAGCCTTGCCCAGATCGTTCATCTCATTCTTGATCTTATCCCGCTCTCCTTCATTTGTGGAAAGCTGCTTCTTATTGATGGCCACCATGCCCTTTTGCTGTCGAGCATCGTTCCTCATCTTGTCGAGTTGAGGCCGTAGTGCCGCGACCTCGGCATTCGCCTGACGGATGCGCTCTTTGAGACTGTTGTTCTCGCGTTGGTCTGCTTCGAGGGCGCCACCGACTTGGCGGTGCTGATTCTGAAGATCTTGGAGTTGAGCTTCGATGACAGCAAGGTCCTGTTGCAGTTTGCGTGTCTCGTTTCGTGATGCTGCCAACCGATCCTCGAGCGCCTTGACATCCTTGACCTCCTTCTCATACGCAGTCTTGAATTGCGACAAACGAACCTCGAGCTCTCGCTTCTGATTGCTTACGTTGTTCAATTCACTCTCCGTAACCCCCTTTTTGTTCTGCACCTCCTGCATCTGGTTCCTCAAAGTGGTCATCTGATTGGACATATTGGCCAGCTCGGTGGAATCCTGAGTCAGTTTCTTGTTGATCTCAGGGTCGCTCTCGCCCAGAAGATCGTCCATGGCAGATGGTGGTCCGCGTTGCTGCGGCGCTGAAGACGCAGACGCGCCCGTCGATTGAGAGGTGAGCGTCTGGCCAAACGACGATGTGGGCATGAAAGGCTTGAAAGTCGAAGCGGGATTGCGGGGTGCAGGTTGGAATGGATGAGGGGACGTGGGAGAAGCGGTCTTGCTTGCGAACGGGTCATTGTCAAAGGGCTTAGCAAACGAATTCGAGCCGCCTGTCGATTGCTGGAGCTGAACAGGGGCAGGAACTGGTGCGGGCGCGGAGAAGGCATCCAGTCCGAACAAGTCGTCCGCTGCAGATTTGGAGAGTGGAGCAGGCGGAGGTGGTTCCTGGGCAGCGAGCGGGGGCGGCCGAGCCTGATTGCGCATGCTCGGGGGGATGAGACTTGGAGGCAGACTGGCGGGGAGGGCTGTGCGGTCTTGTTTCCGCTGCTGGCGGATAAGATACATGGCAACAGCAAATTCATCCCTCGACAGCTGCCCCTCCGAGTTGATGTCGGCCAGGTCCCAAATTCCGGCAAGAACATCCTCGGGAAGGCCGGAGTCGCTGAAGAAATGCACGGCCTGGTCTCCGGTTATGAAACCACGACCTGTAGTGTCCACCTTGTTGAATAGGTTATCGTACGACGTTTTCTCTTGCTGGCTAATCAACCAATCGCCTCCCGTTGCTTGCGGCTGGGTGCTGCCAAAGGTTGCTCTCAGGGGGCTCTGTTGCGGTTGCTGTCCACTGAACTGGCGGGGGATGGGTGCGTTGCTCGGGGTAGCGGGTCCTCTTCGCGAGGCAGCCTCGTACAGACCCGCAGGCAGTGTATTGGGCACCTGCTTCATGGCCCCCGTCCGCACAGAGGCCAGCAGGTGCATAGCGATGATGAATTCGGTGACTACGAGGGCACCACGTTGTTCCGTATCGGCAAGATTCCATATGCGCCCCAGAAGCTCATTCGGCAACCTGGCTTTCTCGAATATCTGCTTCGCGTTCTCGCCTGGGCCATGTCAGCACATGTGCATCCTTATATGTAAAAGCCTTACCTGAGAGGAGGCCATTGACAGCGCCTGACTTTTCGAACAGGCCCGCATACTCGGCGGCTTTGGCAGGAGCCAACGGAGGCACGCGGATGGGGCCACTGCCGCTGATCTGGGGCTGCAGGCCGCTCAACTGCGGTTGGAGAGGGCCTGCGGGCGGAGGAGGCGGGAAAGTGGGCGCAGCAGAGGGGGCAGCGGGGACGTTGAGGCCTTCGAATTTGGCGAGCGGCGCGGCTATAGCTGTCAGCGAGCTCCACCCCCCACGATGCTCCCCAACGGAACATACGTTTGAAGGCCAGATCTGGCGTGGGATCTCTGCCGGCCTGGTAGTGGCCGATCAGACGCAGCACCTGGCAGAAGCCCGACGAAGTCAGCAGTCCGCGGTTCTCCGTGTCTGCAATCTGCCATATCTCCCCCAGCACGGCGGGCGCCAGCTTCGTCCGCTCGAAGAACTTGACGGCGACCTCGCCTGTGATGACGCCGAGCTTCTCTGTGTCGGCCTGCTGGAAGAGGTACTGGAATGCGCGCTTCTCGTCGGGCGAGAGGTTCAGGATGGGGTGGTCTGTCGCCTGTTAGCTTGCCTGGCCCTCCGCATCGCGCTGCCTCACACGGGGCTGCCTACTCAATTCACCACCCGACGCGACGTCCGCCATGGCTGCTGGGGAGGGCGACCGCAACCAGCGTCGGCTTGGATAGACACTCGGAGAGTTACTCTTGTGATGGCTCAGCGAGAGTGACTGCGCCCGTCAGCGAGATGGGACGGCTGGAACTGCGGACGAGCTGTGATGGGGGAGAGTTGAGGGTTGCGGAGGCGGCACCAACCACGCCTGAAGTTCAAAGCTCCAACTGGGGACTCCCTACCATTGCCTGCCCTGCCAGCCCGCCAGCCACACCACCATCCACCATTGGCCGCACCGCTCGTGCATGACCACCTGTCACCGTTATACATGTATTCTACTGCATTGCACTGCATTGATGTACGAATACTGTGCACAGCTGGCCGGCGATTGTCCCAGCCTGCTCGACATGCATCCGACTGGGAATCATCTCGTCATTGAGAAATTGGGAGCGTCTTGAATGAAAACCATCCATCCAGGACCTTCAGATATCCCTTTTTCTCACTGTTCACTTGGTGTAATAGCTGGTCCCGGGCAAGCACTGTTTCGCACCCAAGAGTAATACCCAATGTCTCGGCAATGCATTGGTGGAGTTGCTGAGCCATGAAACGCCATCTATCCGAGGTCTCAGAATGCGATGCTGCAGTATGGATAGAATATCGATCGAGAGAGGCGGGTAGATATCTCTTACCTACAAGACTCTTCTTGTAAAAGACGAATCATATAAACATCACACCTCCCACCAAAATCACTTGAACACTGGATAGTACCTCGCTATATCAACTAACTATCTACTCACCCACATCTCTCCCGCAGAGATGCAGCATCCCCCATTAGATAGCGCTATCTAATTAACTAACCGAGCACTCCGTACTTCGTATATGTATTTTATCCCTCGCTCCGCTCCCTCCCACGACTCGGACACTCGCCTGATTGGTCGAATTTCCCTCCTCAACAGCGCCTGGTTATAAAACACTTGAATGCAACCCGACTAATGCAGTATCTTCAATTCAAGTTTCTGGAAAACATGCATCTCTCCATGCACCCCACGGGACAACTGTTCCCTGAAACCCTCAAGTCCAACAGTCCACTACAGCTTCGTCTACATACTCTGCTTGAAGGTGGCTGCGCAGTCATATCCGCACAGAGCGATGCTACAGAGCACTTGAGTATTTATCCAAGTATATACGACCAAAAATGTCTACTTCCTGTATTGGAGTTCGATAGACTCATGATGGTGTGTGAAGCATTTACTGCTGTCCCGCCAGTGAAGACCTAGAGAGGAGATACTTTTCAGTGCTTAGCTAAACGTACACCAGGCTACACACGTCAAATACCAGGACAAGCAGCTCCGGTGCTTTAAGCCGTCTCCAGAGGCACTTGGTCATGACAATGAATTGTGGGGAGTGGTCCACAACCAGTGCCCGCCACAAAACTATCTATCTCGCTTCACAGTCAGTCAAGTTCTCGCCGAGCACACGCCTCACAGGGCTGCATGCTAAACCATTCTACTTTCCACTTCTTGCAGACATTGCAACACGTGTCGCTTTTCGACCGCGATACTCCAAGCGTGCGAGATGCAGCCCTCGTCTTTATGGTAAAGGTATGCATACCAGCCAATTCCGGATAACGGGATGATAATATTTGACCGGAAAAGCCGCATATGCACTTCCCCACACTATATATAGTACATACATAATCTTGGTGTTGAACCACGGACGGAATATCCAGGATCGACTTCTCCTGCAATATTTTACAACGGTAGATAATAGATGGATATCGTACTATTCCAGATTTGGAACTCGGACAGGATGAAGTAGATAGAATTGTTTTTCTTTACAGACTACGGCGGGGCTTCATTTCCGTCCCCACTCTCATGCATCATCCGCTAGCTAATCCCTCTAGATCCGACATGCTGCTTCACTTTCGGAATATTCGGAACTAGAGCATGACATAGCATTGTACATGAGTTTTAAGAAAAAGAAATCACATCCTACAAAATATCAGTCCATCGCGTTTGCCAGCCTTTCTCCGCATTTCCCACCTCTTCATGTACGTAGAGCGGCAGAGATTCTATGTACACTTTTAGTTTCAAGATGTATAAAATGTGTCGGGATTTCTGATTGCGTACCATGCCTCTCTTATATATGTCATCATCTCCCGTGTGGAACCCTCACTTGGTATATTTGAGGTTTCAACGTGGGACTGCAGTATTGCCCAAGAGTATTACATCAAGTCGCATCAAGTCGAATCTTTAGATTAGGCAGCTGTCTAGAAATGTGTTTGACAATTCGAATGTACTAGAGCGTCATGACAAATCTAATGTGCAGGCGAGGTGAAGTGTTAACATCTTTGAGGAGTTGGGTGAAGAAAAGGCTAGGAAGATTGCAAAGGATGCAGTGGAAGAAAACCTTACTATATTCACTTTTGAGGCATGTTAGCATTTAGGTTGCTTGTCCGCACATGGAACATTCCAATTATTCAAATTGTCTTCATTATCATACACCGTCTAGTCAAACAATTTTCTACAGTGTGGTGTTGCAGAGCTCCGAGCACACATGTGCTTATAAAGATAGGGTCGCCTAGGCTTGGGTATTACGAAAGACAGGCGTGAAAGTAGAGAAGATGGAAGGTGAGAGGCGAGTGTACACCGGGATTGGTAGTTGATCGTCTTCAGAAAGTCGACGAATAGGGTCGTGGTCTGTGACACTACCGTATAATGTTGAGGATGAGTGAAGGTTTCAATTGCGAGTTAGTGTCGGAGCAAGGTCGTAGGGATAACATCGTTGAGTTTCCGTCACATCTCGTGGTATCTTTGTCGATTTGTTCAAGAGTGTCGCATGTCCTTCGGCTTTGAGACCTTTGCAAATGCTAGGCTTGGGGTACCTTCTTCGCGCCTACCCCACGCACGGCCCAACAGCCAGTCGGTGACGCTGACAACCATTGTCGTGTGCTTATCACATTGTCCGTTCTCCTCCACATGTTCGATTGTGTGCCTTACGATCCTTCCCTCTTCATCAAACTCGAATAGGAACAAGCCCGAGAACTCTTCATGTGGCTTGTGCTGTTTTGAGCCTCCAACAATGCTCGTGATCTTCTCCATGGCTTCGCTCACATGGCCGTTTTCTTTTTTATCCGACTTGCCGCATGTCTCCCATTTCACGATGAGCTTTTCATTCCTCGTATCCGCAGAGTTGCAGGTTCCACCGTTCTTAACCATGCGCTCAGATAGAATCTTCAGTCTCACATTGCCTACTACGGGCACTCTTCCCCATGCTACTGGGGCTGTCCACAATGCTGCTGTATACGCAAGCTTTCCGCTCGCTGCGGGGAGGCTAGGGTGTGTTGAGGGAAAGAGGTGGAGGCTGATCTGCGGGGAGAGGATTTCCTGAGGAAGCGGCGATAACAACAGCGTCGGAAGCCGTTCATGAAGCGTGCGTATAGCTACATGGTCAGCGCTTGATTCACTTGTGTGTAATGTAGTAATTGAGGGCTGCACGGTTGCATACTTTTGCCCAGCTTGAGATTGCGCTCGTTTGGCGGCGGATGGTCGCCGCCACCCTCGACATACAGGCATGCCGTCGAGCTAGTGAACCACGTCCTCGCTACAATAGCCTGGCGTGGGCGGACATCAGTGATGCTGCGCTGATACTGCTTGAGGCCGAGCAGCCGGGGCGCGCTGAGTTGGGTCGATGCGGATCGCGGAAGGAGTTGTGCTGACGATGAGAACAGCCGCCGCATGAGCCCGGTGGTCATAGGTAGGGATATGCGACCATAGAGGATACAAATAGGCGTACTGTACCGTCGGGTCGGTCGATCGTCGGGTGGTGGTGTTGAAAGGCGGAGAGATAATAATTGGCGTCGGAAGAAGACGGGGATTTGGTAGCCGAGAAAATAGATGGTATTATGACGTTGTGAAGAACCCTTTATGGAACAATTGTAGATAAACCCCGCAACGCGTTCATTTTCTGGGGAATGCCCTTTGCACTCTCAGATCAGATTGCCTTGAATCGCAAATATAAGACACCGTGTCATTGTCAAACTCAATTGTCTTGTACAGGTCGTTTGGATCCGACAACAAACCGACAACCTACGAATACGTGTGCTTCATCATCTGACAAGCCAGAAGTTTGGTAACCTTCTGCCACTGAAACTGTGGGGAGCATCTCGTATACAGATCATTGAAAAAGTACTGTGATTACACGATGCCAGAGTCAGGGAAACGAATCGTCTTTACCGGAGGCAGTGGGAAAGCGGGGAGACATGCAATACCGGAGCTCCTCAAGAGAGGGTACCAAGTGCTCAACGTTGATCTCACTGAATTTCCAGACCCCGAGGCCGGTGTTTTCACTCTCAAGGCAGATCTTACCGATAGTGGACAATGCTTCAATGCATTGACATCCCACTTCAATTTCGCCGGCTACGAAGGGCCTCATGTTCCCGGGCCGCCCGATGCCGTCATACATTTTGCTGCATATGCTCGGAATATGCTCGTTCCAGACAACGAATGCTTCAAGGGAAACGTCACATCGACCTACAATGTGATCGAAGCAGCATGCAAGCTGGGAGTCCGCAAGATTATCATCGCCTCTAGCGAGACCACATATGAGGTCTGTTTTGGTCAAGGTGACCTCGACTACACTTCATTCCCCCTGGATGAAAACGCCGATGTCAACCCTATGGACACATACGCCATCTCGAAGCTCGTCGGTGAGCGATGCGCCCGAGGTCTCGCCCGAAGATTCGACGCCGATATCTATGCTCTTCGCATTGGGAACGTAGTGGAGCCCCACGAGTACGAGCGTGATTTCCCAAAGTACATCAACGACCCGAAGCTTCGAAAGAGGAATGCGTGGTCCTACATCGATGCAAGAGATCTCGGTCAAATATGCGATCTCTGTGTCCAAAAGGATGGCCTTGGGTTCCAAATCTTCAACGCGACCAACGACACGATCACTGCTACATTTCCGACTCGCCAATTTCTCGAGCAATGGTGTCCTAATACGCCAATTACGAGGGAGTTGGGCGAATGGGAAGCGCCTTTGAGCAATAGGAAAATACGTGAGGTGCTGGGATTCAAGGAGAACCACAACTGGCGGATGTATTATAATCCAGAAAGCTGAGTCTAAAGTATTTCGCTTTATCACAGCTCTGGGATCTGAGGCAGAGGGTATGTAGAACCTACATGTATATAACGTACTTCACAAGCAAGCGACCACCCCAAACAAGCGGCCACCCTAGTACTAGTGACTCACCTTCGCAGCTGTAACAGCACAGGCTAGTAAGGGATCCAAATAGGGTAGGAATCAACTTAGAGGTATATAGGAGTACGTGGTAAAAATAAAGACTAAGGATTAATTACTACCTAAAGGCCTAGTATAAAAAGATAATAGAAAATTACTAAACTACTAAAAAAAAAAGTTTACTTTATATACCTATAGTTAAAGTTTTTTTAGATAGTATTTAGTTTAGATTTAAAAGGAATCTTTTATTAATATCTATAATAGTCTTAGATTATTATATTACCCCCTCTTTTTAGTAGACTAATACCTATATTATGCTAGTATGCTTGGCATATAAAGATTCACCTAATATACTCCTCCTATAGAGATAAATAGGCCTACCTCTTTTAACAAGAGTAGGGAGTGTTGAGATCCTTGATCTAAACAACTAGTGACTCTTCAATGGAGGTTACGTAGTTCAGATATGATTGGCTGCAAGGACAAGCTGTTGGTTTTCGCAG
>JAFISD010000245.1:0-43120 GCA_022560085.1 Helminthosporium solani | reverse complement strand
ACCCTAACCCTAACCCTAACCCTAACCCTAACCCTAACCCTAACCCTAACCCTAACCCTAACCCTAACCCTAACCCTAACCCTAACCCTAACCCTAACTCAGTGCGCTCTTAGAGAGCTAATCACGTGATCAGCTCTAGGTAGGCCTTATGCGACAAGGACATAATGACAAGAAGATGCTTAAATACGCACGTAGCTAATGCGCTGCTTGAAGCTTTGGGAAGACTATCAGTCCTAATATGCATTGCAATCCTTGGAAAACCAATCTACCTAAGCTCAGTATCGTGGGCGTTGACCATAACCTTCATTTGGCGGATAGCTTTGGTTTGGTTGATAACTCTGTTGCTGTCGGTCTTCTTGATTCGACTCATAGCTGTGGCTATGTTGTTGCTTATAGGCTTGCTGGTAATTTTCAGGGTTATGTTGTCTGTAGCCCTGGTTCTGTTCGTAGCTCTGATAGCTCTGATTGCGTGCATATTCATGCGGCTGGTTTGACCCATGCTGTTGATTCTGATAGCTTTGTGTTCCTTGGCCTTGATAGCCATGGGACTGGTAGCCTTGATTCCCTTGTGTTTGGTGCTGGTCGGGCCGATAATCTTGATACTGCGATTGCGGCGGGCGATTGAATCCTTCCTGATGATTTCTTTGACCTACATCCTGACCATGTGTAGGCGGTCTGTCATACCCTCCTTGTATCGATGTGGGTGGGGGTGCGCTACTTTGGTTGCCACCGCTGGGCTGCAAGGTGGCTGTTGGCGCACCTACGCTCACACCTTCATTCCCAATATCATCGGGAACCGAGATTTTGACATTGGGAAGATATCTCTGGACCTTTTGTTCCACAATATTCTGCACGAAAACCCAGCTCTCACGCTCGAACTTACGATGTCCGCCATTCACGACACCCAAGATGCTTTCTCGCAACGTCTCTTGTACTTTTCGTACGAGATCTCGCAGCTTTTGAACAAGTTTGACTTTGATATCATCGCCAAAGCCGCGGTCTTGTGAAGATCCGGCATCGCGATCGAGCTGGCTATCGAATGGATTGCCCCCAAGGATTTTTTCAAGCGGACGCTGGAACTGGTCCGGGAGTAGCTCGAAGAGTTGTCTTTCGATAGCCCCCAGAATCTTGCGAAATTCGAGACGTACTTCACGGTGCACTTTGGCGAGACCGGTGCTCAGCTTATCGCTGATGACCTTTGAAAACCCCCCACTTTCACCTTTATCATCTTCACCAACGCGATCACCTGGCCCTCTGGAGGGTCCCTCGTTTCGGTGCTCTTTCTTCCCGAATAAGCCGCCAATACCTTTGACAATATCCTTGACCTGGTCTTCAATTTCAGCCTTCGCACCGTCGCCCAAGTCTCGCGAGCTCGTATTGCCGCGTAGCCAGCGCTTGATATGGTCTAGGGCGATGCGCGTGAATTGTTCCGCGATAGATGTGTGTTGCTCTAGCAGTTTCGCGCCCACCTTCTCTTTGATCTCTGGGCTGATGAGCCTCGCTTTTTCCTCTGGATTGCGCGATGCGTCTTTTACTGTGTTGCTGAGGATGCCCAAAAGTCCGTCAAGTTGGAAGTTCTGGCCTCCCCCTGAACTGTGGCGCTTCTCGTCCATATGATCTTGTACGGCCCCTAGCGCTTGGGCAAAGAAGCCTCGCGCCTGTGTTTCGCTGCCAGCACCACTGCGACTTTCAGTCAAGTCGAAAATATCGCGCAAGTCGTCACTTGCGCCATCAGAAATCTGGCTGAAGCTGCGAGTCAACTTCGCAATCTCGTCGGCGAAAGGTAAAGATTGACCGCCGTAGGCATCGGGGGCTGTATCGTTTAGATCTCTCGAGCCATGTCCGGAATCGTTCTTATCTCTATTGAATAGCGAACGAAACGCGTCAACGACTTGGGATTCCAGGCTGTCGATGGTCTTCTGCTGGAAAACATCGATCTCGGCCGCGATGCGGGGTTGGATCTGTGGCGCAAGCGAATCGACATAGTCGTCCACTTTCTTGTACACGACTTCCATGTTGTATCCTGTGGAACAAGAGGAATTCTGAACGACCGTTCTCGACGACTTGAGCTCAACAGGGCTAAATTGTAGTTTCAAGGGAGGATAAGTGGCAGAAGTTAGGTGTGGCGGTGTGGTTGAAGCTCCGACGAGATGTTGTTCAAACCCCACTCTAAACCTTGGCCTACGCACTTTGCTTCATTGCATTCCAAAACAAAAACCTGGCAAGATCCTGTCACAAAGCGCAATTGAATTCTCCCCACTTTGTTTGCCAACAGTCTGGAGCTTGTGCAATATTCCAGCATTCACAAAAGAGCGTATCCCATTTCCCGACAAACCCAGGACCGGATTCCCAGCCCCGCAATTGCATCCCATAAATAACTCAATATCATCACTAGATAGCGCTGGAGATACAGAATTCAAATTCAAAAAATTACGGAATGGTTCTTGTAAGACATGCTTTGTATCTATTGTGCTATTCTCACGTCTATGATGTACCACAAGCAAACTACACTTCATATAACTAAAAAAAAAAAACTCACAATATTCAATAAACTAGCAAGGAAGTAAGCTGGAATTCACTATAAAACACCAAACGCGTTAACATATTCCATCCCACTACAACATCAGCTTTCCAACTCCGCTTCTTTCTAGTGACTTATCTCGTTAGTCTCAAAGTCAAAGTCGACGGTTGGATGACGCATTATGCCCTTTCGATAATCAATGGATAAAATGATTCCTATCTTGGTTCATCTCGCGAGGGATCGCTTTATCTTGCCAGCGTTTCCCACCTTTGAGTGATTAGAGGCATGAAACGAACTTACCACCTGTATTTGATGCATTCAGCGGAGCTGGTGGAGCTGAGTTGTGAGCTGCAAACCATGACTTGGAAACTGCCAAACTACGTAGATAAAGTATAAATTGGTGCTTCTATCCTTATCAACATTTTCTGTGTCCTCTAGCAAGATGATACGGGATAGGTGGCTGATTTCTCAAAAACGTATCCATAATTAGGCTACTTGAAGGTAATCCACTCCAAATTTTCAGTCCTAGGAAAAGTTAGGATTATGATATGTATATCTACATGATCATGCTTGCTTGCTTTTTTTACATACCTTTGCTTAACATCTATCTAGACTTTCGCATAAGGTGCCCGTGCGCGTAACGCCCCCCGTCGCGTAACGCCCACTAATACCATAATAGCCTCAACAAAGATGAGGCTATTAAGCCACATAGAAATAATAAAATTACGAGATTTTTTAGTAGAGTAGTAGCGTAGTAGTAACTAATCAATTTATACTATCTATATTTACTTAGTAGATTAGTGTTACGGCCGTAACGCGTAGTTATTAGTATAGTAGTTAATATAGCTACTAATAGCTCTCTACTATCTATAATACTACTAATTAGTTTCTAATACTTTACTCTTTAGCTAGTAGAAACTAAGGCTTTTTGTTTAGGTAGTTAAGTTAGTTAAGTAGCTTTTTAAGCTCTCTAAGCCTCTTATTATTTAGTAGCCTAATAGGCCTTTTTAACCTTCTCTTTCTCTTAAGCCTCTTTAGCTACTACCTTAGCTATATGCTTCTCCTTAGCTAGCTTTTCTTTGTATAGCTTATTAGCCTTCCTATTCTTAACTACCTTAGCTTTTTAAAGCTTTAGCTTATAGTTTATATAATCTATAATAGCCTAGTAAGTATAAGCCTCTCTTAGCTTCTAAGGTAACTAAAATATTACTCTACTATAGTACTCCTCTCTCTATTAAAGATCTAAAGGCTTGCTAGTTTTCTTATACTTTTTCTTAATCTATAGAGCCTCTCCTAGGCTTGTAACTTTATAGTAGAGTAGTTAGTTTTATACTAAGATATAGTAAAGTAAAAGGCTAAGTTTTTAGGTATCCTTACTAGCCTAATCCTTTACTATTAATTATATAAGACGTTCTATTTTTTACTAATTAGATCTACTAAGTATAGAGGTAGAGCTTTCTTATAATCCTTAGCTATCTAGGGTATAGTTATTAAATTATTAAAGAATAATATCTAGATTAAGTAGTAATATACTAGTCACTTTAAAGGCCTTTTTAACTAGTATTTCTTTAAAATAACTTAACTAGGCGTTCTAGAATAATAGAAAGAAATCTCCCTTAGTAACTAAGAGTAGGCCTTAGCTATTATAGAGGTAGTTTAATAGCTTAGTTAAGTACACCTATAAAAGAGGCTTAAATATCACTATATTAAGTAGCTATAGCGTATATATTAAGTAAGGAGGAAAGATAGCTAGTAGTATCTTATATTAATTATAGTAATTAATAAAGGCCTTAGTAATATAAGATCTATAGCTATTAAGGATAAGTAGTTAGTAGGCTTAATTAGATAATAGTTTAGAGTAGTAATTAAAAACTTATTTAAGCTAGGTAAGGCCTATCTTATTATTACTCTAACCTAAGGGAGATAAGGTTATAAGTACTAAGTATTTTACTTGTATATCTTTAACCTAGCTTAAGCGTATAGCTTTATTAGTTAATATATAGATAAGGCTTAGTAGTAGAGCTAACCTATTAGTATATATATAGGCTAGAAGAGTAATCTAATTACGTAAACTATCTTAGATAGAGTTTATAACTTATTTCTTTTTATATAGCTCTCTACTAAAGATATGTTTTAATTATCCTATAACTCTAATTATAAAGCCTTTTTTATCTATATTATAGATCTAGTAAGGCTCTAGGCTATACTTAGTAATCTTGGTACGTAGTAGATTAAAGTAGAGCCTATATTTATAGCCTAAGTTAGCTTAGTAGTAATTATAATTTATTCTAGTTACCTAGTATAAAGTAAGAGTATCTTTGTATTGGTTAATAAAGTAACTAACCTAGCTCTCGCTTACTAGCTCTTTAGCTATAGCTAATATAAAATTTTATACTATCTTTCTTATAGGTAGTAAGTAACATTCTATAAGCCCTATAATATACTATATAAGCTCTTTCTCCTATTATAGGTTAAGCTTTCGTTAATTAATTAACTTGGTAATCCACGACAATTAAATCACCCTACACCTCTGGCCTAGCGTAGTTTGATTAACACCAAAGCGTTTGGCTACTTCCTTATATATAAAATATTCTCCTAGATCTATGGATTTCACTACTATAATTACTTCCTTAATCTAGCTTATATTAGTGGAGTTATGTGGTGTTGAAAATATTGGTGTTTCAGTGTTGGTGGGCGTTACGCGACGGGGGGCGTTACGCGCATGGGCACCTTATATCTTGTCGTAACGAACAGCGTTCGCCTTTTGAAGCTGCGTTTAGTTCCAAAGTCTTACCGCCCGTTATTCATTGTCAAGACGTTTTTCTACACGACTTACCATGTAATTCATCCACACTCTGCTTTATCTAGCTATGTTGGTGAGCAGATCATGGTTACATGTACTAGCTATTCATTGGAATTATCTACCCTAGAAAGATGAGCAAGATTAACTTTAAGGTTGCCAAAGATTAACTCGCATAACTGCTTTGTATTATTTAGCTAAAATTTTCCTCCCAAGATTGTAGCACTTTCATTCACAAAACGAGGGCCATTCTCCGATGAACATATTTCTACGAATAGTATTGTTAGTGATGAGAAAGGCCGATCTATCTCAAAGATATCAGTGACTATTCGATGACCATGACTTTATCAAGGAGAAAAAAGTAGATAGTAGATCTCTAAGTATAAGGTAGAAATTACGCTTCCTTTACATCATTTACTATGTCTATAACGTCGTAATTCCATCCTTCTTCTAACATAAAAACATTTACAACACTGATTTCTATGCTCATCTTGTAAGGAATCTCCTGTGAAAAATTCTAGTAGTGTCATATAATGATTAGAGAACTCACACCTTCATTCTATGACGTGATATGGCGTCATTACGTGATGGCGGGGGTGATTGTTAATGATGCGGGGCATCTCACCACCTATGCGACATCACGTCTTGTATATAACAAGCATTTCGAGGGCTGATATATAAACTCAACCCGTTGAAAATCAAGAGAAGGGAATAAAAGCCTTCAAATTAGCTACATACTTTGAGCCCCTGAAACCCAAATATCCACCATGGCCGATAAACTTTACACCAACGAGACCCCGGACGATGTGAAGAGTGCAAAAGGCATTCATCTCATCACACAGAATACACCCAATGGCCAGGCAACTCAGATCTTTCTTGAAGAACTGAAGGATGCATATAGTTTAGAATGGACTACATCCCTCATCGACATTTCGTACGGATTGCTCTCTCCCTCGATCCTGATAGAACTTAACCCTGACATTACCGAAGCACCAATGTTCAAAAGTCTGACTGGTTCCTCCGCCTTAATCCTAACGGTATAATCAAACACCCTACCCACTCATAAGAGCCGAATGCTAACAATATTCAGGTCGTATTCCCGTGATCATCGACAACACGCAATCACCACCTTTCCCTGTTCACGAGACTTCGGCCCAGCTCTTTTATCTCCTAAAATTCTTTGACAAAGAAGACAAATTCGGGTTCACCAACGATTTAGAGCGCAACCAAGCATTGCAGTGGACCTTCTTCTGGCATGGCAGTGGTGCACCGTATCAGGGTAACACGAATCATTTCAATCGGGCGGCTCCGGAGAAGATCCCGTATGCGATTTCTAGATTCAGAAACGAGACTTTGAGAGTATATGGTGTGCTTGAAATCCACCTCAGCGGGAAGTTTACCGGAGAGCCTCGAGAGTACGTGTTTTGGTACCTCTGAAAGCAGACGCGTTGTTCAACGGATCATGCAATAACACCTCGCAGATACCTAGCCGGAAACGGGAAGGGTAAATACAGCGTTGCTGATGTCAAGACTTGGCCGTGGGTAAAGAATTGGGAGAAGAGTGGTTTTACCAAGGAGGAAGTGAAGGAATTCCCCCATCTTCTCAAATGGGTTGACCGTATCGCAGAGAGACCTGCTGTACAGAGGGGTATTGGGGAGTCATACGTGCAGAACTGAGCCCTTAGTCGACTGACTTGGCCTTTTTTGAATATTATAAAACTACGTATCGCTGCTTGGCGCTTCAAGTCGATGTTGTGCTTGAGCTGTTACCGTGGCTGGCGCTTCCAAACACCAACAAAGACGGTCTTGGGCCTCTTTGTCGCTCATTTCGGACTTCTCGTCTTCTTCAAATATTGTGAATCTGATATCCTTCTCATCATAAAGCCGCGAGAGGCATACCAACTTTACCGGGTCGCAATATAATCTGTGATGATTCCCCGGAAACACTTCAAATCAGCAGACCTTACAGACTTGTAATTAGTGTTCTTTTTTACATTTGGATCACGGATGGGGGTCTACTTCGGCTTTTGACGTCTTGATATTCGTCTTCCTCTAAATAGAACACTATATGATATATTCCTACTTCCACAATGACATTCACGAGTGCGGCTAGGGGTATGTCTTTTAACTTTAGATACACCTTCGTGGATGTTTCTGTTGATCACATCGTCCTTGCTTAAGGTCTATGAATTTAACACAGATCCAGGATTACGGACAACTCCTATCGCAGGAAAGGCACTGAAGGAATTGATAATCTGTACACAGAATTAACGACAGCCCTTACCTTTGTAAAAACTTGAGAGATCTTAATTTGCTAGACCAGTTTCCAAGGCTAGTCATTTTTTGCGTGATTTAGACACGTTTCACATAGTTCAGTCACCAAATTTCGGGTCGTACAGGGAATGCATATCGTCAGCAGTTTCTCAATGCAATGGGGTTTACTTCAACCTTCTCTCAAGATGAAATACAACTATATGTCGGTATGCTTCTCAATGCCACGTTGTCTTTCTGCAGGATGCAGTTAGGGAGATCAGACGACGATATGGAAAAGTAACGAACAGTGACTGATAATCACGAGGCAAATGTGTAACTATCCCCACAGAAGGTGCATAAATATTAATCATATCACACGAAGCTCGGAATTATCTTCCTGGCATTGAGATAAGATCCGTATACAAATCAGCTATACTGTCTCGCGTGCACATAATGAAGTGGATTGATTGTGCATCCATCATAACTGTAGATAAAAAAATAGTTTACTTGCAACATCAAAAGAATCTGTCAAGCGACCCTAGGTGTGGGAGATATTATTCTCAATATGCCACTCTCAAGTCGAAAGGAATGCTGCATACCGTAAATTCATCGATCACAAAGGTTCTGGCGGCAAAAGGGTCCAGTTCAAGATCAACTCCATCATATTCGGCGCCATTCACCCTGCACCTCTTCTATGAGGGCGCAGCAGCAGGTTCCCCCCCCACCCCAAGTCTCCAACTCCTGATTGACTCCGAGCCAACACATGGTTGACACTGGCCTTACAACTTGTAGCGTTCCTTTTATGTTACGGCTCCTTGTAAATTCTCCTCAAACTCTAGCCCTCTACGGTGGTGTAGACTCAGATGAAAAAGTGTGTAAAAAAGGTTGTTGTATTGGTATAGAGGTAAGGGCTAGCTATATACCCTATATTCACGCTAGTAAGTAATGGTGGTAAGAACAATCTATAGCATACGGCTTCGAACATGCACTTCTAGCAGAAGATTAAAAGATGTGGGATAATTCTTCTTCAACCTTACCTGACTTCGCGATTTTCCAAATGGACATGTGCGCATAACAAGCGCTTCCGTATCGAAACTCCCGAGCCGGAACTGGATGTCTGCAAAACAATCAAATCAGGGTTATCGCCACCTTCCGACATCACCGCACGAAGATCATCCGAATGCCTCTCCATAATCTTTGGCGTGGTATGGTCTATTCATTAGATATGAGTCGCTAAGAGATGGGATGTATGCTCAAAATGATGCAGGCCAGACCCAGGCACGGCTTTATGCAAGAAGAGCGTTTCCTGTGGCGTGTTCTACAAATACGGACTACACGTAGGTAATTCAAGAGTCGCCTACTAATTAGGCCATCGATCAAATCCCCCACCCAAAAACATTACCCTCCAAAGGTTGCTGCTCCATATCATCTACCGAGTGCGGCTAATGATTCGTAGCAGGCTGGGCATCCAAGAATCCAAAAGTAATTTCAAATACCACCTTACTCTGCTGTCGTACTGCACTTTGGATGGCCCCATCTACTTTCGGCCTGCTGGCAATTCATTCGGATGGGCGTATCCTTGTAAAGGCGAGTGTACTGAGTGTGGGCTTGCGTTTTGTGGCCTGTGTTCATTTCCTCCATATCCAGTCTGATCTACCGAAAGATTCGTGTATCCAGAAGCGGGCGAAGCGCCGGCCAGCCCGGGCGAACCATGTGGCGACAAGCCCACGAATTCTTGGTTTCCCGGTGCCTCATAGACTGGTTGTTGCGCGTCGCCTTGGAGTTCCTGTTGCGCGTCGCCTTGGAGTTCCTGTTGCGCGTCGCCTTGGAGTTCCTGCGGCTTGACATCCTGGTAGGGGGGGTAGTATGGAGCGGGCACCTGCTGGTTTCCATAGGGAGCGTTTGGGTCATACCGATTTTGAGGATCAATGTTGGTTCCGTTCGTGATGGTGTCATTCGTTTCAGCGTTCTTGCGCTTGTTGCGCCGGATGATGAAGAAGATAGCGACACCGGCAATAGCGAGGACAGCAATACCCCCCACTACGCTACCCGCGACCACGCCAGTATTATTATTTGAGGTTTGCGCGGGTGCAGGGGAGTTAGTGGGGGTAGGTGTGCCGCTTGTTGTAGGGGACGTTGGAGCCTTTAACCCAGTGGATGGGGGCGATATTTTGTATAGAGTTGTTTCCAATGCCTTGCCTGATGACGATGGACTGCAAGTGAATGATGTTTGAGCTCCGGAAGTAGCACCCCATGAGGGGAGAACGGTGTATGTCATGCATCTGTAATCGCCACTCTGGCAAAACGATGTAGCTCCACCGATACCATATAGAACACCCGCTCCGCAACTCGTCCAGATCGGACAAGAACTCGTCCCGATCGAGACGTAGTATGATGTAGAAACTGACGTAGTCCTATCACCTGTGGTAGTCGAGGCGGAAGCATATGAAAAGCACCATCTGAAGAAGTTGCCATTCGAGGTAGAGTAGTATGGATTCGTTGTTGGTGTTGTGATGTAAGCCCCTATGCATCATGTTAGGCGCGACTCGCTTGAGAGATGGAACGAAAGAACGCAAGGTGAACTGACAGACGGTTGTCACCGGATCCTTTGCATTGTCTTCGCCATTCGAGTAGTATCCTAGAGTTGACGGAGGTCGTATTGAAGTGGTACTTCTGCTTGCCGCCGTTTGTCGCGGTAGTATCGCCCTCTCCGTCACGGCCGCAGCATGCACCGGACTAGCGATTAGAAGCGATATTAGCAACATGAATTGCATGCACGAGTCAACCATAGTCGTGAGATCAATCGTTGAATAAAAAGTCTAAGAAGAGATACGTGCCGAAGCATGGGACAGCAAGATACGGACAAGAGGGAAAAGCAGGAGAAGGGCCGGTGCGCCCGACTACATGGGACACTGCTATAATAGTAGAGAACGCTCGACACCATAGGCCCCCACACTTGCCTGCCGAAAGCATTACGGATAAAGCTAGACTAGGATCGTACGAAGACAACTGTCGGGATGTCGACTGGTATTCTGTGTGGGCGGTGAGAAGAGGCAGACAAGGCTGAACGCCTGATCTAGTCCTGTTGTAAACATATGTTAGCGACGGACTGTAGGCTAATTGGCCACGACCAGCACACACGAATACGAGACAAGGTTTGGGGTGTGGAAAACGATGGGACCGTCGAGGTGCAGCCTATGACTGCAGAACGGGCGTCTGATGCATGTTGTGGAAGTATTGACAGCAGTGCCTAGATGCGAGGGGATTTGCTCCTTCACATTGGAACAAGAGATAAGTCAAACTGCGGCTGGATGAGTATTTGCGAAATAGAGGTAACGTGTAGCCTCCTACCACAAATAAGATCTTTGGTGTCGAGCTCCTGGAATCTCGTACCCAGGGCGAGCCGACTCAAGGCTATTTGAACCGGCCTTTCGAGGCATCTATTACTCAGGCATACATACGCGGTCTGGAGACGGTCAATTGGGGGCTGAATTTCAGTTCGGGTTAATAGACGAAATAAGGGATATGAGGCGCTGAGCTCATCTCTATCATGATCCATTTCGGGTACCCATAGTCAACGATTGTTCCCTCGAACAAAACGTGAATGGCCAGCAAAGTATTCTTTCTCACGTAAAAGCTTTGCGGCGCTGTCCCTACGTTCGTACCCATCGTTTACCTCACGACACTTGAAATGCTGTCACGAGCCCAAATCATCGATGACGACAAGGCTGAGAGATGTGGGTTATCTCCAACCACGTCAGGCATCCCACTAGATGGCTCTTACCACACACTACTAACCTAATTCACTTGGTGGTATTTAACTCATCTGCGGCTAACCAATCTTGGCTAGCACGTGGCTACATCCTTTCTATATAAAGAAAAACTTACCCCAACAGTTGAACACCATGGATATAATATTCTCACAGCCTAAACATTCTAAAGAAGCCATCATCGAGTCTATGTAGATAGGGAAGAAGATTTAAAGATATTGAACTTGTTTTCAGATTACTCAGCATATCATATGACCAGAAATCCCCTCAAGCCCTCCCACCCTCCTTATCTAGATAGATGTTTAGTACAATAAAACTTAGAGATTGTGAGTAATTTATACTAGAGATATAAGAAACATTCTAGTTGAATACTACTTATTCTACCCATAGTGGGTAAGTTCTGTATTGCAGTTAATTAATACTTTAAGTTCAACCTGATAGTTAACGCTATACAATATAGTCCAATGCCTCTCCAACGCTTAATTAGAAACTAGCGTCATATTCTGATTACTGTAGATATATCGTGTAGCCATGAGATAAAGTCCGCAATATCACCATATGTACTCAGCCGCGACAACATTATCTTGACCTCTTGTTTGTGTTAAGTTGTTCAATTACTGTAACAAATTTTGCCTTCATAATCGAATATTTAAGAAATCATAAGTATAATGGACCCTTTCCATATTCCGAGAGGTATATAATTGGAGCTGCAGCTTTGGCAGCATGTGACCATATTGGTGGTGCGGTGTGTTGTGCTTCACTCAATGATATATCTTCCCCTAGCCTAGCATGTTTATTTTGTCTCATACTCTCCACAGACTTCTTCGGAATGGAAGCTTTCGAGCCGTAGTTGTAAGCAAAAAGCACTCCAGCCCCCCAAACCCAACATGGTAACACTATCCAAGTCAATGAAACCGACTAGCACGAAGAAATAAGCATAAGCCCAACTCATCGCGCATGATATTCAACATGTTCACACAGCACTTGTCGTCGAGCACACCAACCCAACTATCAACCAAACCCAGCTTCGGCAATTCCTCAGAGTTCTTCCGTATCTCCAACACCCTCTTTCGTATCGTATCAAAATACCCGCCGCAATCGTTCCATAAAGCCGCATAAGGGGAGAGACATTAACCAAGAATTACCGCCAACGAGCTCGCTAAGACACAGTACCAACCACAAAGATCTGACAGACCATAACCCTCAGTATTCTTTACCATACTCAGGATAGTGATGCAGGAACAGTACTATTTCCATACCGCTGATCACAGTCTGCAAACGTCTGGCCGCGTTCGGACACCCTCTTTCTCATTAATGCACCCTCACGTATTCATAACCCCCTTAACCGCTTCCCTACATATACACAACATCAAAAGTGTAGACGCTGATACGTTATACATTACAATTCGCCAAACCACACATTAGACACGTATACACGCACACATCAGCAAAACAATCCATCACACACACACCCCTTCACGAACTCAATACACAGGAAACGTCACACCCCGCAACTAGTCACTCCCACGATGCAGAAAAGCGACTACGCCGCCGCTGCTTCAGCCCCTGCCCACGAAAGCAAAGACCTGTAAAGGAAACAAGGGTAGGTAGAGAGGGAGAGGGGTTGTACATACCAGGGTGAGTATATAAACAGATAGATGTATAGACAAACATGGAGAAGCGAGAAGTCAAGAATGAATATCCAGGGTATCTAATGCAAATACAGATACATACACAGCGCTCACTCGGTCGTTTCTTTTCACATGTACGTACGATGTGTATATGTTAACGACCCACCTCGAAGCGGCTATGAAAAAACAACACAGCTGAAAACGGTCTTCGAAGGGAGTAACAGCAACCGAATACGCGCGCAGATGCACACGCAATGAAGCCCCTCCTCAACATCCTCTGGTCCCAGACCTACACTCCAAAGCCAACGAACTCTACCTCCACCCCTACCCCTAACTCCTCCATCCTACACGGCCGCCCAACCCAAACTTCCTACCCCACAACACACCTCCTTACGCTCTTCGCCAACCCAACCTCACCCTGTACCTGTCCCGAACACACCCCCGCCCATTACTACACTTACCCCCTAAGCTGCAGCACCGAGCATCTCCCCAGCGACCTAACCATCCACACCGGCCGAAGTCCTCTGGTTGTGGACCCGGAAGCGCTAACTACCCCTACAACGCCCTGTTCCTCGCCGGCTCGACGGTGAAGTACTTTACGCGGGCGGAAGGGGAGATGGACAGGCGACAGCGCGATGCGTTGAGCATACTTCGAAACATGGTGAGAGGAAGCGATAGGTTATGGGAAGGCTGAATGTGGAGGATTGTAGAGGGAGTTTGGATGAGGGTTATATGCTTGAGGTGTGTAGGTGTTTTTGTGAGGTCTTGTTTTGTGGAGAGGTAGTTGTGAGGGGATTTAGGTGGGGGGGACTAGAGGGGAAGAAGAGGATGATGATGATGATTATGTGGTTGAGAAACCGGTTGTGGTGCAGATTGATGATGAGAAGAGAGAAGGTCTGGGTATCGCGGGCGGGTCAACGTCTTGGCGCTATTCCGCATGATCTCATCCGCGCGTTTCTGCTTCTGCATGGATGCAAGCAGTGCAAGTGGGCGTGGAAGGTGAATATGAACGAGCGGGGTCGCGGACAGGCGTGGCAGACAATTGCGAAGGCTATCGAAGAAGTTGGACCGCAGCTCCTGGGGGTCAAGGAGATCGGAATGCGGCGACTGGCGTGCCTGGTTGCTAATGTGGAGGATGAGGTAGAGAAGCCGAGCCGGCATGACTTGCAGGTATATGGATTTGCGCGAATGTTGGAGGTGAGGAACGACGAACGGGTTCGAAAGGTGCGAAGGCAGATGGTCGTAGTAAGGGAGTAGCGCAGTGAATACAACGAGTCGTCCAGAGAGGGATTTTTGTTGGCCTGTTCAAGCCTGCCCCGTTCCCCTTGCCCTCTCCGCCTCCTCCCACACGCCCTTCACCGTCAGCATCTGCTCGTCAGTATACTGGCGCATGCGTTTTAGGGCCCTAATTGGCGTCTGGTGAGCGTTGGGCGGCCTCTTGCTAACATCGCTGAGCCCCCAATGCGGCACCTTCTTCTCCAGATCCTGCTGTGCAATGCTCTTCATGGGTGTGAAGCGGGCCCAGTACGGCTGCTTCTCGATATTGTCCTTGTGAACGGTACGTGAACGGTCGACAGTGATCTGGAACCACTTGGAGACGGTTTTCATCTTCTCGGGCGACTCGAATGGGAGGGGCACGGGTGTGGAGGAGGCCGAGTGCGAGGGGTCGAAGTAATCAGCATTGTCTGTGTCTGCCGATGCGGTCGAGTATTTGTCGTCAGAGAGAGGGATAGATCGAGAGTCGAGAGGGGCGTTCTCCGCGATGGTGCCATGGAGCAGTTTGCTTGGGCGCAAAATATCCTCGACATCGTCGGATCCGGCCGGCGTGTCTCGCGAGTCCCCGCTCCACTCGACACTGTCGTCCAGCTCCATGTCTTGCAATACCTCTGCACCTTCGCCTACAGCCTTCTCCAGCGCGAACCGTATCGGCGAGGCATCCAAGGCCTGCTGCGCCGAATCGACGTTGCGGTAGATGCCCAGGGCGATGTTGGACATGGGATTATGGTACTCGTACTAAGCAACGCACACGGATTAGCCCTCCACGTCCGTTGCTGTGTTCATATCCATATCTGTATGCACATTCACATCTGCATTGAAAAGTGACTGACCCTCAGATGCTTGTACAAGTCCATGGTCCCAAAGCGCTGCAGCACACGCAGGATCTCACGGCTCTCCGAGGTGTTGGAGGGTCGCGGGACAATGCGTAGATGGACAGAACGCTGGGAAAGGAGCGACAAGGAGACCCTTCGGAAGGACATTGTAAGGCGTCGATGTGCAATGTCCAGAGTACGTGCGAGACGACGCAATGGAATTAAGATGAAGTTTGAGACTGACAAGAAAGTCCGACGCGATGCCGAGGTCCTGGACCAGATACGAGGTCACGTGCAGCGCATCGTCAATCACCATGCATGCTTCTCTGTATAGTACTCTCGATTTGATGGAACCAGGTCATGTTGCTAACTATAATCTACTTATGCAGGCATGCATCCATCCATCCTCGATGCCTCTGCACTGGATTTCCACATGCGAGAGCACCCGGGTGCCCATTTTATTTTTGAGTCGGGCGACTCCTCAAAGCAATGGTATATAGCAATTGACCAATCCATCCACCCACTCAGCCACCAACCCAAAACGCCATGCAATGCCATGAAAAGAGAGAAATTCTACCGAGAAGATGCTTTTGGGGCTCGCGGCTTCCTCATGCGTGGCCGCTTCGATATACGTGTACTGCCGCTGGCCCCCCGATAAACAGGAGAAAGCGAATGCAGTTGATCCTTCAGTGTCGGGGTGTAGTCCATGTCGATGCCCTCGTCCTCGTCCGCAGCGTGTGGTGATGGCGGCGAGGTTGTTCGGTCGCAGACGGTGCACTGGTCGCCTGTCTCGGCCATCTTCTCCACCAGTTCCCTGATGTCCTTGACGTGCCATTTCTCGCACTGCATCCTGACGTTCGCCTGCCTCTGCATCCGCAGTGTGGCTGAGTGGAGGCGTGAGGTTGAGTGTGTCGGGGACGCCTGCACGGCAAAGGCGACATCGTTGCTCGGCGGCGTGAGCGGTTCGTGATGTGCCGCTGGGGTCGGCAGCGAGTGCGTGTCGACGGTGATGCGGATGGTCTGCCGGTCGAGGGCGTGGACCAAGTCGCCCATATCGGGTGGCGGCGTGATGAGTCGAGCTGGCAGAGACGAGGCCATGACGGACGTGGGCGACGATCGCTCACAGTCGTCGTCCGTTTCGTGCCTCTCGTCGCCAACGGGACGCTGCGACGCGGCGACGAAGGAGTAATCCCCAAACAGTGCGGCCATTGTCGATACAAGGGCTCATGTGACGGTAGCACTCATGGAAATCGAGGCTGAATCGAAGAGCGGCTTAGGCTGTCCGATATGATGAATGCATATACGGTACGGAGTACTGGGCACTGTATTTGACGAGTAGTAGGTAGACACCTTGCGGACGAGTCTGTAGATAGATATTTAGCAGCCACAGCAGCAACAAGACAAGCTTAGAGGGGATAGGGGCTAGTTAAAAAGAGCGAAACAGCGACGGCGGTTCCCAAGGTCGCGGGTGGGCGAGTGGCGACGACTCCGGGCCAGTCAAGTCGACAAACTTTCGCCTGTATCATCAATGGTGGCGCTGATGAGCCTTATTCCTGCGACACCCAGCGTCGGGTTTCTGTAGCCGAATCCCGGCTGTCCGTCTCAAGGTTACATAGATAGTATAGATGGTAGACTGAATAGCAGACAGCACGGCATATTAGAATAGGATCTGTCTATACTCGTTGTTTTAGCACCCGTCTATTAAAGTAATATAATTACCCAGCACAGAGATCAACATGGGGAAGCACTTGGTAGTTCCCCACCTCGTATCGACCGTCTATTACGATGATGATTACAAAACTACCTCATACTAGTAGTACAAGTATTGTAGATGGATGCCCCCCCCCCAGACTCCATTGGCATATCACATTGGCATATAGACCAGTAGAAGTCTATTGGCACATTGCAATATCTGCCAAGCCGCTAGATTGCTTCTTTATCCATGTATGTACACATGCACGTGACATGCATCGATGGAGTACATGACATGTAGGGAAGAGATGTGTGAGAACCGGATCATCGTCATGTGCTTGTAACCCTCACCTCCTCCTCCTCACCATTGCCACCTCCACTTGTCAAGTAATTACATAGAATACTCCTATCACATACGTACGTACTACACTGGACTTACATCTACAGACTGGTGTTGACGAGTACACGGTAATGAATGGCCCGGGCACACACAATCTCTCTCTCTCTCTCTCTCTCTCTCTCGCTCTCTCGGCCGCGCCGCAACTGCGCTTCAGCCGCCATGAATTCTCTGCGTGTCTGCCTGTGCCTGCAAAAGAAACAGCCACGACAGCCTCCTGGGAATAAAACAGCCTTATTCCCCGCTGCATACCCCGGCACCACTCTGGATGCTGATTTGATCCCGACAGGGGCGTCGTGAGCCAATTATATCACCCAGGATCCCGGAAACACCTTTTCCCTGCGATGCTTGGCATACGACGCTGCACAACCTTTGGCGACGGCCCTATCACCCTGTACACCCACACACCCATACACCCACACACCTACTATCTATTGTATATCTATCCCATGTACGTACCCACCGTGCCACCCATCAGCCACCGTGCCGTCGCATCGGATCGTGGCACCGTGGGGAGCGTGGGAGCATCGACTCCACCCACTCCATTCCGGTCAACACGCCATTCTTTCACCGCCACACCGCTTCTCACCCCAAAATTCGCGCCCTCACTAGTCGAAACCAGCTACTGCACTCATCGCCTCGACGCCTCAGTTGTGTCGAACAAGACCCCAGAAGCACCTGGTTGGACGTCTCATCTCCCTGTCACACCGTTTCTATATACTTTTTGTACTGTGCAGGCACGCAGATAGCAGGTACCGCTTGACACGCCCCTGGATTACGATACTACCATTGTAAGAAGCCGTTTTCTGATGCCACTACTCCGTACGGAGGATTGCCTTCTTCGCCCTCCCAGAACTTGGGACGACCCAATCCAGTGGGCGAACTCCACGTTGTCCCAAATTGGTGGATGCATCTTCTCAGCCAGTCACAACCACGAGCCAAGGTTCCTCTCAAAGCTCCTGTCGATGATCCTACAAGAACCGTTTGTCTTACTACCACGGCAGTCCCACAGTCCCAAATAGCGAATAGCTTTTGACAATACTCCGCACCACGTCTCATGTTGTTCCTCTAGGCACAACGACACGCGCATGTACGAGAGAGATTGAAGAAGTCACGTTACCTGTCGGTCTTCATTCGGAGACATGTCTCATTCTAGTAGAGTTTCCCTTGATACCTATTGTCTTGTAGCTTCCGGCAGCGACAACAACTCAACCAATACACTCTATTTTAATCGCGTCTGGATTCGTCGACCTCCTTTAGCGCTGGTCTTGATTGGGTCGTCTTCTCACTTTCAACCACACGAGGCATCAGACTTCCAGCCCCTTCGATGTCTTCATCTCAAGTCTTCTGCACCAGCCCTCGGCTTCTCGATAAAATTTCTTGATGCCTAGATACCCCTTTACTGGCATGTCCTAAGTTACTGGATGTGTAGTCGGTGCCTCCGGATATTAATGCCCTAGGGATCCATTCAACTACGTCTCCTATTCACCTAATAGCTCATATTATGCGATGCGAATGTGTCTCTATCGCCGAACTAACCAGTACGGATGCAGTATACAGAGCGCCGGTAAGTAAAATATTACCGCTGCGGCTCTGCGGCTCCTACACATTGACGTGAGGCTAGCTCCGAATAACCACTTGCCTATCTGCAACGCAGACCGCCTGTAAAACACCAATTCATGCAAGACTCCTGCTCACATTAGATGCTTCCAATCCTATGATTCCGAGTCGCTTGAGACTCTCTGGAATTTCTCTACCACTTAGTCATCGCCTATGAAATGCATTCCAGATGCACTAATACCACTAGACACCGGTTTGCAAAGTAGCTTTGTTCGATCGAAGAATGGAAAGAATGCAATATTTCCCATGGCTTTCCTTTCCGTCGCATAGTTCCTTGTTCGATCTTTGTTCAGCAGCAAACATGCCCCTTCCGTCCAAATGGCCGCATGCGGCATCCCACGACAAAGACACACTTATCGCGAACAATACACAAAAACTCCAGATACAGCTTCCTGTACCTTCACTTATTTTCCATCTTCTTACTTTGTTTTTTCGTCTCTGGAAAGACTACCATCTAGCCCATAGATACTAGCGCCCTCCAAGTAAAGTTCCACATCCTAGAAAATGTTTGAATTCTTGAGAAAGGCTTTTGGAGTCAGTCCACCGCAGGATACAGCAGGGCGACCGGCCTCCCGCCATATCCAACCATCAACTCCTAAGAAACGCAAGTTACAGATCAAGGATGAACGCTCAGAAAGCGAGAGTTCGGGAGTTCCCAGCGACACCGCCTATCGCTACGCCAGCGAAGACGAATTGGAATACGACCGAAAACGTTCAAGACGCACAACGATGCAAGATAATCCCCTAGGAGTAACATCGTCTGCTCTTCATCGTGCTCTCCGCAACACCAGTCATCGGAACCGCCACCGTCGAGCCGCAGTCCCAAACAAAAGGAAGCCACACGAGCAACCTACGCAGCGCAGCCGCACCAGGCACGCAGAAGTCGTCAATCTAGTCAGAGACTCCTTCGAAGAACTAGGCCCTATCCTTGATCGAGGCATCGACATTTTAGACCTCGCAGTAGACAGCGACATCAGCTCCCTCCCCGAACACCAACTCCTAGTTGACGCAAACATTGGCCTGAACCAAGCATACAGAAAGTACGACCAAGCGTACAAAGTCGGAGGATCCGAACTAGTCGAACCGGTTCATGGAAATGTCATCGAAATCTCGGATCCCGAGGAAGAAGACAGTTCCAATGCTGAATCTGAAAAACAAGGACCGACTGATCTCTCCAGTTCCCAGTTGGAAGATTCTGGTTCGGGGGAAGACGAAGAGTTTGCTGATGTGGGACCGCGAGTGAAGAGTACAAAGCTTGCAAGGCAGGTGAGCCAGCAGAAACAAAGCGACGCGCCTCACGGGACCGAGGTGAGCGATTTGAAGAGTTTGTTACCGCGCAAACTGGAAAGTGGGGGCAATATGGGGGTTCGTGGTGGTAAAGAGCAAACCAATAGGGGCTTGGGTACGCCGCCCCCTTCAAAAACTCCTCCTGCCCCCAAAACTCCTCTATATCAAAAGACTCTTCCGCCTCCAAAGATCCCTTCATCTCCTCCTCCTGCCAAGATCCAAACTCCTGCGAAGCCTCTAGCTCCTGCAAGAACTCCATCTGCTTCAAAAGCTCCACCATCGTTGAAACATCGTGACAATTCTGGTTTTATTATCGGTAAGACACCCAAAAACCCCTTTGTTAACCGACCGCCAAAACCTGAAATGCTAGTTTGGTCCAAAGACCCTGTCAGACGGGTTCATGAAATTCTCGACGCAAATGACGGTGACCGCGTGGCCGCAGCGGCAGCCATCAGAACCGAGCTCCAGGAACCAGAACACTCGTTCATCGATGCCGAGATCCGCGATTCCTACTGGCAGATTCAGACTAAGATGGTTGCCTTCTCGAAGAAGTGGTTCGGATTCCAGATGAGTGAGACGGATCGAAGTCGAGAGGCGCTCACGGCAGCGTTTGAGTCGTTATTGCCCGAGACGGCGAAGATAATTAGATCAGTGGGAAGCAGTGGCCCGGGTGGGGAGTGTGGGTGGAGAGGACTGTTCTACAATACGATGTCGAGGCGGGCGCTTATCATGGCCATTATAGGGAATGTATTGGTCGAACAGGTCTTCCAGCATGCTTGTTTTGGTGCTGATGATGACCTTCTGAGAGGGTTGAACGACAGGCAGAAAGAATTGGCAGAAGAAGACGGTACGTAACGCCCCTTTTATAAGCCCTTTAATTACAAGCATCCACTCATCCTGCGGATCACGCTACTGATAAAAGCTGCAGGCTTCCTTCGTAACAAGGCCTACGCTGGAATTGTCGACGCATACTTGAATCCCGACCACGCAGCACCCAACCCCAAGCCCACACCAGGACGCCTACGCCTCCCCGCTAACTTCACCTCGCATCTCGAAGCCATTGAAGAAGCCATCTTCCTCCACCTAGCTCCTTTCTTTATCCTCGCCGAAACGAGCACCAAAAACCCCACCCTCCGCCACACAGCCCTATCTCCAAGCCACGAAATCGCCCTCAAATTCTCTACCATGCCTTCCTTCCTCCAAGATATCCGAAGCATCACAAACCAAGCCGCGCTACTCTCCCTGCAGATGCGTATAGACCCCCATACAGTATACTATTTCGTCCCGCATTTCAAAGAAGTAACCTTTGAAGCAAAGGAAATGCAAGCATTCAACGAACCTCAAATGCGTGCCACGCACCCACGCTCCGCAGAGAAAGTATGGCCACCAGATATGCCAGAAGGCGAAAAGCGACTGCACAAAAATGATGAGGCGATCATCCAAATCTGCATCATGAATGGCATTACCGCCTACCGTCCCGGCGGCTGGGAAACCGCAAAGAGCACACCGTGGGCCCCGCAATACGAGCATGATGTGCAGCAGCAAGCTCGTCAGGACGACAAGCCGTACAAACGCGGTGAGGCACCACAGCCCATCATAGGGAGGGATTTGGGAACCAGAAGTCGGTTGCTGTGTCATGGGTGGGTATATTGCCGGTGGGGACGCGCGCGCAAATTCAGAATGGGGAAGCCGGATGATGATGCGAGGATTCATGGGTCTGAGTGGAAAGGGGGGTTCATCGATTTCGACGCTTGTGGGGGTGTGACTAGGGTTTCTAGGGATTCGGTGGGTATGGGGAGTGGTGTTGCGAGGAATATCGGGTTCCCTGGGGGAAGGGCTGGGCCGTCGAGCTTTGGGAAATCTGGTGTTGCTGCTGCTGCTAAGCAGAAGCCATGGGCGACGGCAGACCCAGCGCATAGAAATGCAGTAGATACGGGGGCGTTCTTGGCATCGATATATGATCCTGAAACGGGGGTTTTCAATCTTGATGAGATTCTTGGGGATGAGGATGAGGATGAGAGTTCGATATCCTAGATTAGGTCGAGTTGAGTTAGCGTTAGCATGATTTGGATCATGTATGGGTTGGGATGGGAGGAGGGGGAAAGCGTATTTTTGGGATTTCCATTGACGGGCGTGGTTGGTGTTGGTAGATGTGTGGTGATGTCGGTAAGCGGGAGGTGGCTTGAGATGGGAAGGTGATTCTTTAGGGTTGAGTCTCATAATGGCTTTTTCTTCGTCTTTTTGTTCCTTGTTTGTCTCTTTACTTGCTTGCTCTCTTATAGTAGTTTTATGCGTGTTAATAGAGCCTTCTTCTTCCAACTTTGGATTGCTGTGCTGTGCTGTGTGTATATTCGTGTAAATGACAAAGGTCTCTACGGTGTTGATGATTCATCGCTCTGGTTGACTAAACACAATATTTTCGATTCATCTGTACCTATGAACACAATTGATGTTTACCATGTATACATAACTAAGTACATATGCAAAGGGAAAATGGTGGGAGGAGGGCAGTGGAGGGTCATATCGGCGGACACCGCTCTAACCGTTTACAACTTAGCGGACTCGAACATGTTATCGATAAGGTTCGAAATTTCTCAAGCGGCTTCACCACCGTTTATTACATTACCACCACCACACCTATTTACATCTATTTCGCTCTATCACGTGTACACAAAACAATAATGTCTTCGATCCGAAATGCCGTGCAGCGCCGCAACCACAAAGAGCGAGCCCAGCCCGAAGAACGCGCAAAATGGGGACTCCTCGAGAAGCGCAAAGTAGGCATTCCCACGCCCACACTTACACCCACACGCACACTGCAATGCTAACCATGGCGCCCTCGAAATAGGACTACAAACTCCGAGCAGCGGATCACCGCGAGAAAAAGAAGCGCATCAAGATCCTCAAGGAAAAGGCCGGCGAGCGGAACCCCGATGAATTCTCGTTTGGCATGATGAGCAGCAGGACAGATTCAGCGGGGCGCAAGGTCGCGGAGCGTGGGAATAAGGTGTTGAGTGTGGATATTGTGAAGTTGTTGAAGACGCAGGATGCGGGGTATATTCGGACGATGTTGCAGATGGTGCGGAAGGAGAGGGAGGAGTTGGAGGGGAAGACCATATTAGCGGAGGAAGAGGCGAAGGTCTTGGGGGATGGGGGAGATGGGAGGAAGGCGAGGCATACGGTATTTGTTGGAAATGCGGATGAGCAGCAGGAATTTGACGAGGAGGAGTGGTTTGGTGCGGGGAGGGAATGTCCGAAGTGGAATCGGAGGCGGAATTCTGATGATGTTGTACTGGGAGATGGCGAAGAGGGAGCGGAGAAGAAAAAGAAGAAGCTCTCGAGGAAGCAGCAGGAGGCACAGGAAATCGCTGAAAAGGAGCGGCGGGCGCTGTTGAGCAAAAGGGAGCGGATGCAGGAGAGGGCGGCGGCGCACTTGGAGGCCATTAAGGCTCGGGAGCGCGACCTAGTGACGGCGGAGGAAGAGCTGGAGTTGCAGCGGGCCAAGATGAACAACACGGTGGGCGGCACCAACAAGCACGGCGTCAAGTTCAAGATCCGGGAGAGGAAGCGATGAGGCTGCTCACTTTAAAGAGCTTCTTCTTTATTTGTATACATGATAGCCTGCCTACAGTCTCGACGGCATGCGCATCCCGCCATCCAGCCTGATCACGGTACCGTTCAGCATACTATCCTCAACCGAATGCCGCACCACGCTCGCAAACTCCTCGGGCTGGCCTGCCCTCTTCGGGAACTCCATGGCATTCACCAGGCTCTGCTTCACTTTTGCGCTCATCAGCTTGGTCATATTCGAGTCGAACAGGGCCGGTGCAATGGTGACAGCGCGGATTCCATATTTCGACAAATCCCTGGCCAGCGGGAGAGTCAAGCTGGCCACGGCTCCTTTACTCGCGGCATACGCAACCTGACCCATCTGGCCGTCAAACGCCGCCGAACTCGCAATCATGATAATCACGCCTCGCTCCCCATCTGGCCCCTCGGGCTGCGCAACCGTCATGTGTGGCACCGTCTGGCGGATCAAATCCAAAGTCCCGCGCAGATTGATGTTCAGCACAAAGTCGATGCTCTCAATAGCCAACGGCTCATTCTTCCGATCTATGATGAGGCCCGGCAGCCCCACGCCAGCACCCGCAATCACGCCCGCGATCTCCTTGCCCGTTTCCTTGGCCCAAGCGACAGTGCCTTGAACGGCGCGTGCGATGGAGTCTGTATCAGAGACGTCGGTTTCGAAGAATTTCGCGTGCGGGCCGAGCGAGGCGGTCAGGGCGGTGCCGGCGCTGCTGTTGAGGTCGAGGAGGGCAACGTAGGCGCCGTGTGTGTGGAGGTCGCGGGCTGTGGCTAGGCCGAGGCCTGATGCGCCGCCTGAGATGATGAATGTGCGGTTGGCAATTTTCATTGTTTGTCTGTTTGCAGCGGGAGAGATGTATAGTAGTTCTAGCTACCGGTCAAATATATAGATGGCATGAAAAGCATAGCATGTGCAAATCAGATGAAATCAATCCTATTCATTCCACGGCCTCGGCACACTCCGAATCAACACTCCAAAGCAACAACGCCGCCAAGATTCCCCAACTCCATCCCCACTAAATTTTCCCAAGCCTCCAAAAAAGATCGACCTTCCCCGTCACGACCTCCCACCACAACACCCCTCTGAAACCCCCCCCAAAAAGAATAAAAAAGAAAGAAGGAACAAATGGACGCATCCGCCTACCTCCTCAAACAGGGCTGGCGCGGCACCGGCCATTCCCTCGACGCCACCGGCCGCGGCATAAAAAAACCACTCCTCATCACCCACAAGCAAGACCAGCTCGGACTGGGCAAAAGAAAGGCTGCGCACATGGCGGACGATCAGTGGTGGATGCGCGCGTTTGATGAGAGTTTGAAGAATATTGGGAGTGGGAAGGGGGCGGAGAGTACGTTGAGTTTGGTAAGGGAGAAGGGGGTAGTGAGGGGGGGGCTTTATGGGTTTTTTGTTAGGGGGGAGGGGTTAGTGGGGACGGTTGGGGTAGAGGAGGAGAGTGGGAGTGCGAGTGGGAGTGCGAGTGTGTCTGAGAGTTGTGAGAGGAAAGTGGAGGTGGAGATGGAGGTGAAGAAGGGAAGTAAACGGAAGAGAGATAATGGGGAAGATGAAACGAACAACACCACCAGCAAAGCCGCGAAGAGACAGAAATCAGCCCGGAAACTCTATTCTTCGCTTTCGCCATCGCAAATCGCGAAAACTACATCTACGCTGCGTCGCGTGGAGAAAAGCGTTGCCCGCGCTGTAAAGGCGGATGAGAAGGCCGGCGTCTACGGACCATACGTACCCTCGACGTCAGCGAAACTTGCAGACCCCGACCAAGGAGATGCCGCGAACAAAAGTGCAAAAAAGCGGCGGCGAGACAAGGTGCGGGAAGCGCGGCGATGCATGCTGAAGGAGCGGATCGTGGATGCGATCGTGGAGGGTGATATTGCGAATCCTGAGCGCTGGAATCGGGATGACGTGTTGGCGAATTGGAAAGGAATTAAGCGGGCTTTGGACACCCTTGGGAAGGGGGAAACTCGCGCCGGTACCGCACGTGGAATAGGCAAGGCAACATTGCGCGTCGAGGCGAAGCTTGCTGGATTGTCGGTGGAGGAGAGGGCGACTTATGAGAGGCGGGCTAGGGACAAGGGGCAGACACTTGAGGTTTATGTGTTGAGGCGTATGGCGAAGAAGAGACGTTGAGATTGTACACTCCATGTTACTACTAAAAACCATTTAGGGTCCCAACTGCATAGAAGGATTAGAGATACTATCACAAGGATTGATGACTCTAGACAAACTGTACGAATACCACTTGTCAATTAGTGTTTTAGAACAAAAGGTTTCAAAGGGATAACTGAAGGGGACAAATGAATATCATGCCAACGATTCAAGACTCTAATATAAAACATACGAAACTTGTATTCACTGTATGCATAGTAGTAAAAGGGGTTTCACACACCCTTCCCTTACTACTATTGTAATGCTGATGCAAATGCTGATGCAAATAAAAACGAAAACGCGAATGCGGATGCCTCATGCAAGCGATAACCTATCGGCCACCCCCAAACCCAGTCGTGGTCCAAGTCCCGACACGAACTCAGTCCCAAGCTACCCCAATCCCGCCCAATCCGCCCACCTGCCTACAACTCCCTAAAAAACCTCCTAAGCCTTTCAAACCTCTTCCTCTCCCCCTCCTCCTCCCCACTCTTTGCACTAGCCCTACTCCTTGGCCTCAATCCCTCTTTCCCCTTCCCCTTGTCCTGGTGGTGATCATGGCTATCATGGTGGCTATGCCCATGCACGCTCAACCTCCCAAAACTATGACTAGTCTTGGGTCGCTGCACATGCGCGGTCTGCGGCCTTCCAAACGACGAAACACGTCTTTGTACAGGTGACGAGCCGGACCCGGTGAATGGACGTAATGGCAATGGTGAGCCATCTCTCCTACGCCTCAGCTCGTCGCCCAACAGCGCCTCACCGGCCGTATCGGGACGAGACGGCGACCGCTCCTTCTCCGCGTGTCGCGACGGGGAACCCGCGGTATAGCTACTAACCCTCTTCTTCAACACAGTCCTTACGTCCCTCGGTTTGCCATGGCGTTCCAACTCGCTGAGCTGCGCATCGCTCTCCTTCAATGCCTTCTTGAGCTCAGATTTCGTCTGTGCGATGTCTTGAAGCGAGAAAAGTGTTTCTTCGCGGTGCATACGGACGCGTTCAACTTGTTTGGCCCAGGCGGTAAGATCATTTGAGGACTCCTCAATACTTTGAAGGGGGTGGTCGTGGTCGTGATCGTGGTCTGGATTGGTGTTGTGCGAGTTGAAGGAGATGCTACGGGGGCGCGGGGAGTGTATGGAAGGTGTTGGGGTGGAGGGCTCGAGTCTTTGTATCTTGGACTCTAGGTTGGCAACGAGTTCTGCAAACATCCTCTTGTTCTCGCGGAGTTGTTGAACCTCCTGCTCGACGACGGCGAGTTGAGCGGCGAATTCGTCTTTACCTCTCTGTAGTTCACCAATTGTGAAGTCCTTGGCTTTGAGCTCGCACTGCAGATAAGTCTTATGCTGCTTGTTGAGCTCCGCCAGTGCCTGATCTTTGGCTGTCAACTCCTCGTCATACTTCTTCTCGATGCCACACTGGACCCGTCTCAGTTCGTCCAACTGGCCTTGTAACTCATCTCTTTCTTGCTTCGATGCCTGCTCTTGACTCCATCCCAGTACTTCCATTGCCTTCTCTTTATCCTGTAGCTCTTCCAGAAGCTTTCGTTTCCCACTTCTCAGCGTGTCCGCTTCGCGAGACTGATCGCTGATATGGTGATGCAGTTGTGAATTCTCGTCCATCAATATCTCAAGCTCCTTGTTCCTGGCCATAAGCCTGCGTTTGTACTTGAGTCTTGAGGACGTTGCGGCGCTGATCTTTGCTTCAGAATCTTGAACAAAGTCTTCGAGGCGCTTTTGACTGCCTTCCAAGGCTGTTTCAGCGGCAAGCATGCCCTCTTCGACTTGTTCGAGGAAGGCTTCTAGGTGTGCATTGGCCGTCTTGACAGACTCTAGCTCTTGTTCGGCAGCTGCGAGACGTTCTTGAAGATCATTCTCGGATGCGTCAAGCTGGATATTCACCTCTCTCAGCATGTCAAGCTCCTTGTCAGCTTCCGAAACTTTGGATCTCAGCTCATGACCTTGTGATTCGGCCTCGGTCAGCCGGGACCGGGTGTTGTGCAATTCCTTCTCCAATTCCGCGGTCGCCCTGGACGCAGTATTAAAATGTTCTTCAATCTCGGCCTTCGCGACCCGCAAGAGCTCGACCTCCTTCTCTGCATCGGAGAGTTTTGACTGAATAGTAAGCCCCTCCGACTCCACCTCTCCCAAACGAGACCGAGTTGCATGGCATTCATTCTCCATATCTCCAGCTAACATGGATGCAACCTTGAACCGTTCTTCCACCTCAGCCTTGACGGCCCGTAACGCCTCTAGTTCTTCGCTAGCCTTTGCAAAGCGAGACTTAAAGTCGTTCTTCTCGGCATCGGAAGCATCGAGCCTGGACTGTGATATTTGGAGTTCTTTCTCAAGACCGGCCTTGGTAGTAGATATTGATGAGAAACGGTCCTCAAGTTCAATGTTAGTGACTTTGAGGGAATCAAGCTCCTTTTCGACGTCCAGTATGCTTGCGTTGAGCGCAGTAGTATCCGTTCCAGAGGCTTCCAAACTTGACTTCGCCATATCAAGTTCCCTCTCAAGCCCAGCTTTTGTCGCAGAGATGGCAATGAAGCGCTCCTCAACGTTGGCCTTCGCTGAGCGAACCGACTTCAGCTCTTCCTCCGATTCAGATAACTTTGAAGTAAGGGCAGCATTCTCAATACCATGGATTGACAAGCGTGACCGAGTCGAGCGAAGTTCCTCTTCGAGATCAGCATTGGATTTCGCCATGACTGAGAGCTGGTCATCGAGATCTGCTTTTGATTGCTTTAGCACATCGAGTTCCTCCCCGACAGCTGTCAATTTGGATACAAGCTCGTTCTTTTCGTTGCTAACAGCCTCAAGCTGGGCCTTGGTTGAGTTGAATTCGCTCTCAAGCTTGCAGTTCTCGTCGGAGAGTTGCTCAAAGCGCTGCTGGATCTGTACCTTCTCGTTCTGCGTGTATGAAATACTCGCTTCAAGGCTCGAAATGTTCGATCGAAGCTTCTCGCCCTTATCTTGGACAGCAGTGGAATGTACTAAAGCATTAAAAAGATCACTTGTCAAAATTTCCGAAGCTTGCAGAGCTTCCTTGAGACGAGCATCTGTTTCCATCTTCGAAGTTTCGCTCTGCTGCGACAAGTCCCGAAGTTCCAAAATTTGGGTGTTCAAGGCGGCAGCTTCAGTCCGAAGTAAAGCAAGGTGTTCATCAACCTCAGACTTGGACTGTTGGTTGGCCAGTAGCTTATCTTGCAGGCTAGAGTATTCTGTCTTGAGAGTGTCGTGTTCGGACTGAAGCAGGTCGAGACGCCTCTCCGCCTCGCTTTTTGATTGTTGACTCTGGTGTAGACCATCTTGCAGCTCAGAGACTTTTGACTTCAAAACCGTTGCTTCGGAACTTGTTTCGGTGAGCCTAGATCGAATTGTTTCCAAATCGTGTTCCATCTCGACCTTGGAAGCCCACACCTCATTCAGCCGACTTTCCACCTCGGATTTAGAGCGCTCTATAAGTTCCAGCTCTTCCTGCAAAGACGCCCTCGCTGTCTCCGCTTGCCTCAACTTGTCTTGTAATTCGTTCGCAGAGGTTTCCATTGCCGCAAGCTTGTCATTGCTAATCCCCAATTGGTTTTGCAACTCTGCAGAAGACTGCCGTGCGTTCTCGAGCTGATCCACCAATGAAGCCTTGTCCCCCCTAAGGATTTCCAGTTCTTTCTGCGCCTCACCATTTGATGTTTGCAATGTTTGTATCTGCTCCTGTGCGCTTTGTAAGTCAATTCCGAAGCTATCGCGAGACAACCGCAGATCATCCAATTGCGATTGCAAGTGAGCTTTTTGCTCCAATTCATGGTTCATCTCATCTTTGGTTTTCTGGAACTCTTCCTCCAGCTCTTTCTTCTTTAGAATCGTAGTATCAAGTTCCGCCCGCAGATCTTTGTTCGCTTCCTCTATCGATTGCAGAGTGGTCTCACGCTCGACTAAAGATCCCTGGGCAATCGCAAGTGCTGCCTCGATATGTTCCTTCAGCATTTCCGACTCCTTAAGATCACGGCGAAGAGCAGTCACCACACCTCCAGATATCTCGTTCCTCTTAGAGTGCTCGGCAATCTGACTCTGGAAATAGGCAACTGATGTCTCAAGGGCACCCATGTTCGCTCGGCCTTCCTTGAGCTGTGAGTCCAGGGCTTCGCGATCTTTCTCATTTTCGACAATTTGTTGGCGAAGTTCGGTCTCCCTACGTCCGGCAATTTCGAGATCGCCCTTTGAAGACCGCAAATTCTCTTCCAACCGGTTTGTTTCCGCTTCAAGCTTTTGGATTTGACCATCTCGGTCTTGGATGGTGGCCTGCAATGAAGTCCTGTCCTTCTCCAGAGCCTCAATCGCCTCTTGTCGGCCTTTTGTTGTGCGCTCCAGCTCTTCAATCTCCTTGATTTTTCCGTCCAACTGTGATTTCAATTCTACCTCGGCGCTTGCCCATGCAGAAAGATCAGCCTTTGCAACACGGAGACTATCCTCAATCGCTGCCCTTGATCGCTCCAGAGAGACAATGCGCGACTGATGATTTCGAACGTCCTCTTCCAGGCTCTTCTGTGTCACTGTCAACAGACTAGCCTGGCCCTGGCCCTTCTCGCACTCTGACTGCAGTTCTACGATGCGGTTCCGGCAGACGGCAAGTGCACGATCTGATTCACGTTTTGCTCTGATGAGGCGGCTATCCGACGTCCGTATGTCGACAGGGCTGGTGCGTTCCGGTGTAAAGTCCCAGCCATTGTTGTCCCATAACGAAGACGTTGGCCGTGGCGGTGTCTTGGGGGGACCAGTGACTGCGCGCGAGGGCTTAGAAGTGCGGGTTGGGGGAGACGGTGGCGGTGATATCGGATGTGGTCGAGCACGGTTCTGAACCTGGGGGTTGGGGTCGGAGTCTGCCGTGCAATATTAGCAACAAGACATCTGAAGCGGCGTGGCGTGAAACTCACATTGCAGAGTCAGCATAGAAGCCTTCTCCAAACACTCTAGAATGTCTTGATTCCTATATTCTTCATCTCTCAAGCTTCTGGTCAACTGGTCGATCCTCTTCTCCGCGTCCTTGCCCGTGAGATAATGGTTTTTCCTGCTAGTGGCAAGATTTCGTGCCGTCTTGACAATCTGTTTCTCCTTGACGGAAATGTTGACGGCCATGCGGAATGCCATCCGCCGCAGCGAAGATATCGACTGCTTGGCTTCTGCACCGGCGACCTGGTGAGCCTTGAGTTCTGCCCTCAGGTGATTCCGCTGGTTCTTGATGAAGGACAACTGGGCCCAATTGGCAATGGGGGCGAATGCATCTTCTTTGGTTCGTGGTGATCCAGATTCTGACGGCGCTTCCGAGTCGAGTCCCGGGCTCTGCGAATCCTGATGCTTTAGGTGCTCGACAATAAAGCTATCCGTCATGGAAGTTGAGCGTTCCATTTTCGGGGTGTTGGACGGCGATGAGGACGAGGAGAATGTACGCTCCATGATGGACTTTGTGGTTGGTGGTGCCAAGTTTTCCGAGCCTGAATGTAGGACATGGAGATCGTTATCCGAGACGTGGGAATCGAACGCCATGTCGGATGGGCGGGGGAATAAAGTTAATTGGTCATGAGAAGAAGAATGGGCGATGTCGGTGTTTGTGGTTGTTTGTAGGAAAAGTGCTTGTGGCTGGATATAGGAAAAGTGATAAATTTGTGGCTGGCAGTGTGCCACGCGATAGCGCTTCAATGCGTGGTAGTGGAGATGTTGTAGGGAGGTAGGGCTGACTGGCCGGGGCTATGGATGATTGACGTGTGATGTGTTTGCTAAAGGAAGTGCGGTGAGGCGATCGTCACGCGAGTGGCTGCCTCAGGATTCGTAGCAACAGAGCAGGGAAGAGAAAAGGGAAATAATAGGAATAATACGGAGTAATAAAATGTGAGAAGGAATACGAAAGGGGAAGCTGGTAAAGATCGATGTACAAAGTATGCAGATACTCCGTATTTAATGGAAGATGGTACTTTGGTATGCCTGACAATACCGCATAAAGGTTGTGCAGGACTGGTGGAGGGAAGAAAAGGCAAACAGCGGGGGGTGGAGGAGGAGGAGGAGGAGAAGAACTCAAGACTCGACGACAAGCGGTAACGATGCCGTCATCGCAGCTTCGACGCTAGAGGAGAGGACCTGAAGTCATCAATTGAGGGGAGAGAACAGAAGCATTGAATGGAAGAAAGGTACCTCGACGGCTAGTTACGTAGCACGTAGATGGAGTGCACAAGTAGATGTCGGAGGCGGGCGAAGATCGAGCGACAGAAGAGACGGCGCGTGTTTCCAGCGGGCGGCGGCGTCTTGCGTCCTGTGGCTTGGCGTCCTGTGGCTTGGCGTCCCTTCACCCTTTTTTGCATGGATGAGCTGTGTTTGGCCTGCTTCTCACCCCATTGTGCGTCGACGCGGGTCGCAACTGCCAGCATGAACCACGTCACGCGTCGTGCCTGCTCGCCCAGTGTTGGTCGTGTTTATTATGCGACAGCCTCCAAGAAAAGCCTTGGGAGCACTGGGGAAGGAAGCATCACAACGGTCTGCTATTTTCCAATCATGAAGAAACAAAAGAACAAGATTTATTCCTGTTGCTTTGCGCTTCTCGGGATGCTCGGTTTTACGGAGTGAGGAGTACTTTACAATACAAAGTACGGAGTACATTGCGTGATTGTTGCTCGCCACCGAGGCTTCCAGAAGCCGGCAGACCTGCATAACGCGCTAACCGCATCGAGTGGCCTTTGCCTTCATCCTGGCTTCGATCTCGGAGACATTGATGAATGCCCCAGAACCTAAATACATACAACATGTATCTACATGTAATTATAGTATCTATAGTATAACGCACCAAGTACTATTACTATATCATTACCGAGTACTCCGTACTATCCACCTCACTTTGTATACGTCTTCTGCAGACGCTTCGCAATCGTAGTCAGCTGGATATTGCTCGTTCCCTCGTAAATGGCTCCAATCTTGCTGTCACGGAAGTACTTCTCAGCGAGACCCTCGCGCACAAAGCCCATGCCACCCATCCATTCCACAGCCTGTCCAGACACCTTTCCCGCCACCTGGGATGCATACAGCTTGGCCATGGCTGCGTCCATGACAAAGTCCTCGCCAGCTTCCTTCTTGCGCGCTGCGTTGAAGACGAGGGCCCGCGCCGCTTGGATCTCGGTCCAGGCCTGCGCGAGCTGGTGCTGCATGCCCTGGAACTCGCCAATGAGCTGCCCAAACTGCTTGCGGTCGTTCCATACATATCTATATATATGCAAACACAGGTATTAGCAGGTGGCTATCAGTTTCATCCTCTCGCATCGGATGGCGAGCAAGACCAAGTCATTTGCGGGGCTTCTTCTTACCCTGCTGCGTTCTCCCACGCCCCGAGCGCTAGACCAGTCATCTGCGCTGCCACCCCGATGCGTCCCTCATTCAACAGCGCAATGGCGTACTTGTAGCCCTGAAACTCCTCGCCGAGTAGGTTCTCCTTGGGAATCTCCACGTCGTCAAAGTTGATCACGCATGTGCTGCTAGCCCGAATGCCGAGCTTCTTCTCCTTCTTCGCAATCGAGAAGCCAGGTGTGCCCTTTTCCACGATAAAAGCCGTGATACCCTTGTATTTCTTGCTCGGATCGAGGTTAGCAAACACGATGAAGAAGTTAGCCTCCGCACTGTTCGTGATCCACATTTTACTTCCGCTGATCCTGTACCCACTGTCGGTGCGGGTGGCTTTGGTGGCGAGGGCGAAAGCATCAGAGCCAGAAACCGGTTCCGAGAGACAAAAGGACCCTACAAGATCAGTACATATCGTGACAAGAACCATCAGCACCCACCAACAGTATTAGTCGCCAGCCGCGGCAACCACTCCTTCTTCAGCTTCTCCGTCCCCCAATTCAGAATTGCGGTATTCACCAGCGTGTTATGCACATCGCACAGGATACTGACACTAGGATCTATCCGTGCCAGCTCCTCAATGGCAATAATCGCCGCCGTAAAGTTCATACCCGACCCGCCATAGTCTTCGGGAATCTCAATGCCCATAAGGCCCTGCTCGAACAGCTGTTCCACCACGGCCGGATCCATCGCTTCCGCTTCGTCCATTTCGCGCGCTTTGGGGAGGACTACTTCGTTGGCGAACTTGGACACAGATTCGGCCATGAGGACCTCGGTTTCGGAGAGGTGCGTAATGGGCGTGGGCGGAACATCGGTGATATCGACGTCAACACTCCGACGGGGCAACGTCGCCGAGAGACATCGTATTCTATTCACAAAACATCAGCTTTCAATGTCTTCTCCTCGCCTTCAGTAGGAGGGCATACATACTGCGGGGCCGTGCGGGTGAAAGCCGGTCGCAAGCTGCGCGATGAGGCCGTCGCAGCCCGAGCGAGCGGTCTAAGTGTTCTCGAAATAGACGCCATAGTAGAAATAGAAACACGGATGGAAATATGACAAGGAATGGAAATGTGCAAATGAGTCTCAATATATCGACATCTATGTAAGAACGACAAAGTGTGCTGTGCAAGGAAGTTTACAAGGTCCATCTACGCCTCTTAAGCCGAGGTCTGCTTATTAACGAGTCCCGCCGCCAGCCGCACTTTCCCCGATCCGGGGTTGTGGGGATTGTCACATGTGACGAGCTGGGGAACGACGACTCAACACCATGTGCACATCGTCATCGACATTTCCTCTACCGCTACGTGTTTCCATTGCCAGCATCGTTGCCCATCGAGGGACGACCGATTTTGACGATCGATTTTTGGCTAGAAAGTGTAGGAATTCATTGGCTGTTAATCTGGGCTTGTGTTTAGCACCAAGAGAGTACTTTTATCACGTGATACGAATCTACCAAGCTCATCAGTGACTTATCATTCCATCATTTACTGAGTTATAGGTTCCTGCTGCTTATAATTAGTCTATGTATGACTAGCAGGATAACGATATCTCATTGTCGAAATTCTCTTCATCTCCTTACTGACTTTTACATTGTATGGTAGTACCAACACTACCACACAAAAGCGTATACCTTATCAATTCAATGCTACGGCACAAAATGAAAACACGTGATCAGAATGTTTCACTGCTACTAATCCACAATGAGTTACTCTTCACTATTGCTTCAAAGTACTAATATGCCTTCATATGTTCTTAATTCACTTCTCCTCACATCGATCCACCAACCATGGCTTCCGCAGGAACACCGGAAATCACGTCCCCTCTCCACGGCCCAGACCTTGACCAACAATCTCAAGAAGAGCAAATCGAAATATGGATCAACAACCTGAAAACCCAATGCAGTTTCCACATCTGCGGCACAGATCCCCAAAACCTCCTTGTCGCCAAAATGAAATCATTCCAACGCTTCACCGATGCCGTCATCCTTGCCCTTCAAAACCGCGAAGCCGGCGTCATGACTCTACTACTGGACGGGTCACTAGACTGCATCTACACCTCTAGAGAGCCTCCTTTCCACAGCTACGACGAATCCTGCGTCTGGTTCCTAGGCGCCACTCTCTTCCACCCGTATTCACGAACACCTACACAATTTCTCTACGGTACCCTCGCTACCCTAATGACCTCACAATTCACCTCTGATCTCCAAAATATCGCCCATTGGGCCATTATACTCTACTCTAACTGGCAAGACAGTCTCCTTGCCATTGAAAACCTCCTGGTAGATCCGGACCAGAAGTACGTCTTCCGATACGAGAACGCAGTCACTACATTGACCCGAACAGAGTACGCCAACATCGAACAGGCGTCAGAATGCCCAATCTGCGTTGAGTCCTTTGACCCACCTCCTCCAGGGGTTCACAACAACATCATCCCGCTGCATATTCCTCAGCGCGGACCATGTGGTCATGTGTTGTGTAAATTCTGCTTTGACACCTGGCTTGATAAATCGAGGCAGAATTACACATGTCCTTTGTGTCGGGCCTGTCTCCTCTGTGGGCAGTCCGGATGCCAGTACCACGTCCTACGCACCATCGACACGATCCCAATCCCCATAGTCGAGACGTTGAATCTCGTACTCGAGGCGCCGAGTAGCCCGGGTCTGGCTAGGGACCCTTTGCGCGGCATGAACCCCCTGGACTTTTGGGAGTTGAGGGAAAATACGCAGCTGGAGCGGGTGAAGTTGGCTATGATTCGGGAAACGCTGGGGATGGGGAGGGAGAACATGAGTAGGGCTGTTTGGAAGGCTTATGAGAAAGCATGGAATGATATGGTGAAGAAGTTGAGGTACATCTGTCAGCGGGCGCTGCTTGGGTTGGATTATCGGCTGGAGATTGAGGATGAGGTAGAGGGTCCTGAGGGAGCTGGGCAGAATGGGCAGAATAGGCAGGATGATGGGTAGGATGGATTGGTGCTTGGATGTTCCCATCATTTATAGTTGACCCATTTTCCCAAGGAAACCTTTTCCGAGGCTTTTTTTTTTTGAATCAGAACAGAAAAATGTTCTTGAATTCAAAATTTATCTTTCTTCACGGTAGTTCCTCGTAGCGAATTGGGATACCCAGTGAGAAAATAATCGATCAATGCCTCCTTATCGTACCGTATTCCCATCCCCCCCCCATACATATCGTCTTCAACAGCTCGACGGGATCAGTATATTTCTTTGATGTCAAGTCTTTTCACGAAGACTACACCTTTACACAGATGAAAAAATTATCACTATGAATTAAGTAATTCTTTACTCTCCAAATGTTTTCAGAATAGACAACACCAATTTTCATCTATAGCAGTTGTGCAATGAGAAACGAGCAAGACCACGACGACCCAATTTCTTACCCATAGACCGCAGAATCTAATTCGTATGGAAGTCAGACTTGTACTTGGCTTAGATAGAAAGACAGATGGTTCTTCACAATTACGCGCCCTGGACGTGTCTCAAGATTCAAGGGATCCTGGGTTGGTACTGTTCAAAGACGCATATCTCTATCCACAAAATTACTTATGTAGACGTACGAGCCTGAGACTAATCAGAATAATTATCCCCTTCTTCACGTCAGAACGGAAAGGTCGAACTGATATTCACATTCTAGCTTTTGACCTCTTTCACTTCCCTAACTAGGTTGAAGTTGGAAAGACAGCGGCGACTTTTGGTAAGATGAAAACGGAGGTTATTGGCTATTGGTGCGTTACGACGAGGTGCAATTCCATTGAGGGTTAGTAGAATGATATTGGGATGAGATTTATGATACACTATGATCCGAGTATAGTTACACTGTGGTACGAAATGACAACAACAAACAAAATCAATCTTCTTGAATTCGAGGACAGATTCTTTGAAAGCTACGTACTAGGAGAGGTGCTAGGGAAAAGAATAAACCCTGTAGAAAATTCCGGTATATACATATACGTCACCACGTATACATACAAGATCTGGTCTTCTTGAGTCACTCCAATACCCCCTCCTGGCATGAAATCGCTGAGAACAGTTTTCATAGCGCTAAAAACATACTGGTACAATAACACAAGAAATAGGATGTAATTTTGCTATTAAAGATATCCAGTAGGGCCTAGCAGCGCCTAAAGATGCGGTGGGGATAGTGGAAATAGCACACAATGCCTGCTACCCCCCCCGCACATTCCTCTACAGAACAATCGCAGCAACACCAATAACAACACACAAAGCAGTAACAGCCCTGGGGAACAACCCACCACCACCACCCGTAGACACCGCAACTGGCGGACCCGACATCGTCGCAGTAGCATTAGACCAACCGGTCGCAACAGCAGCCACAGTCTGCAGCAGCGCCGGCGTCGTCGAGTACGTCATAAGATCGCCCGCGAAAGAGACAGTTGAAAAGGGTAGTTCCGAAACGGCTGTCGCACTGGGAAAAGCAAGTCGATCGGATGCCGGCGCAGATAGCTTCAAGGAAGCTCGACTGAAGTTTCCTGGGCTCAGAACACTATGGGGAGGAAGGGTGGTTTAGCATGTAGACGCTGCCTGTGATGGGTTTGATCAACTAACCTATCGATTACGTGGGCGACGCCGTTATACAGAATGTTATTAGGAAACGTGATTTTGGCGTTGTTCACCCAGGCAGATCCATCTGGCAGAACGGTAAACGTCAGATTAGTGCCTTGAAGGGATGGAACAGTGACATTGCTCAAGGACGGCGAGAAAATGACATTATTAGGAATGATATGATAGCGAAGAACTTCTTGAAGCTTTTTCTTATCGGCAGATTTAAGCACTGAGCCGATCGATTTGAAGGCCGTGTCGGTGGGGACGAAGACAGTGAAATCGGAGATGTTGAGACCTGTGCCATTTGCTTCGGTTTCCCCGAGGGCAAAATTCAGTTCGGCGGTCTCCAGGGCGGCGTTCATGGCGCGGAAGCCGGCTCGGTAGGTGAATAGTTGGAAGGGGGCGCCGAAGGAGAGAACGGTGTCGATTTTGTGGATTGTAATGCCTTTGCCTAGAGTGATGTCCTGTTTGTTGTATTAGTGCTTTGGGAAGTACTTGTATGGAGGAAGGGGCTGCACACAGCCTTGGTAGCGGTGGAGATGGTTTGCTCTCCGGATATGATGCAGACGTCGTTTCCGTTCTTCACAAGTCCATTGTATGCGCCTCCTGTGAAGTTGGAGAAGGGCTGTCGACCATTGATGTAAGAAATATCGAGCAAAGTTTGGGCGAACGTAGGAACATTAGTGATGATGTTTGATGGGTAGGCTCCTTTGAAGACGTGATTTGCTAGGAGTGCTCCAATCGCAATGGTGTCGTTGCGAAATTCGATGGCTTCACCTTCCGGGATGTCTCGTGGCACGTTGGCAAAAGCTTGATTTGTCGGCGCTACAATTGTGATGTTGGATGATGAGGAGAGTCTGGCCGCAAGACCGTCTACTAGTTTGACAAGTTCAAGTAGAGTGCTGAGATCGGGTTGAGAGGCGAGAAGCGCTGCAAGGTCACCTTGTGCCAGGCAGGAGCCAGCCATCAACGCATAGGACCAAAGTGACAGACGCATGATGAGGGGACTTGGGAACGCAGCAGTGAGTATCAAGATGAATGTAATATAGCGAAGCAGTCAATAACAAAGTTTGTGATGTGATGCTGTAGAGTTCTTCTGGAGAGTTCATGAGTTCTCAACCCACTCTTTTATACATTGGCTTCTCACAGATCAAGGACAAAATCATATTCAACATTACAGTAGGCAACCAAAATGTAATCGTCATATATAGAACTCCAAGACCAGGAGAAAACAGGCGTATCTTGTATTTTTCAGTCATGTTTTAGTGTTCCAAGCATTGTCATGTCTTACAACCCATAGTGCCATGATACTAACTATCCACAGCCATTGCCAAGAAGTGCATGTACCAATCACCAAAGGCATCTGTACTAACGGCCAGAATTCGCCGACCCCACTCATTCATATGCGGGGACCATGTCTTATGTAGGAAACAATAAAATCTTACTGAGCCTACTTCTCGCGCGAGAGCAACTTGGCTTGCAATTCCTCAATGTCGATTCATAACACCTGTCGACTTCGACCCCAATGTAGCGAGGACACAGCGGGTAGCTTTCTGCTAGATGGTTCCTCAAAATCCGAGTTTCAACGTCCCATCCAAAATCTCAGCCAATGGTTCGATCCACCTATAGTCTGGTGTAAAAAGAGCCCTTCTCCACATCTTCCAACATAAATATCACACTCAGCTTGAATACTCAACTCAAGAAACCCTACATCCTCAAACTTGATAAACCGGAATCAGAATTCTTACTAAGCTACAGTATTACTGAGCTCAACACTCCCCTCGTACCTTCTCAGAATGGCAGTATAGTCAACATACCATTCCTCAAGCCACTTCGTAGCATCAAATAAGCGCGTAGTATAACAACTCAATGTGGGATCAAGCCCCCTAACACGCTCCGCCAAAGCCCTCAATCTTTCCCCACACACCTCAACACCAAAATCCTCCCGAGACACAAACACGCCATACGTATTTTCCGGGCCACTGGCAGCGACCAACCCAGTAACCAGCACAAACAGCGCATAGAGCACAGCGGGCGCAAAACAAAACGACGGAAGTGTGAGAACCAGTGAGGGATGCATACCCGCAGCTACATCGATGACGGCGTGGCAGTTATGTATGAGGGCATCTAGAGCGGGTTTGAGGGAAGGTGTGATGGTGATGATGGGTGGTTTGGGGAAGTCATTGACTGAAATACGGCCTGGGATGAAGGGAGCAGCGAAAGAAGATTTGTTTGTCGGAGTGTGGAGGATGGGTTCGTAGAGATAGATCATAGCGGTATGGTACCATACTCTGAGGGTCTGTGAGGAGGAAAGGAAATTTGGGATTTGAGCTTTCCAGCCATCGAGTTTGCGTTTTAACGTCGTGATTGTGGTGTGTGTGGTGTGATTGTTGCCGTCTACGAAAGTGCTTAAGTGGCAGAGATGGAGTGCGTTGGTTATTTCTTGGATTACTTGGGTTATGCGGACGATTTGGCAGAATAGGATCTCGGACGCTTCCCCTCTGGCTTCAAGGTGGTCGAGACATTCCTGGTGGTGGGTATTCCACAGGATTGCACTCGGTCGACGCATACTGATGGATGATGCCGAGAGTGCTATGAAACAAGCAAGCCAGGTACGTCGTGCCTCGGTGGATGTTGGATCCTCATGCCGACTGAAATACGCAACTGGGGTGGGTTGCAGCGAGGACCCGGCGATTCCGATATCAATGGCCATGTCAACGGCTAGTTGGACAAGCTGATAGCAACCTCCTTTTTGGCCTCCTCGCGTGTTCTTGCTCCAGAATGCAGCTACGAGGAGTGCCTGAACTAGTTCGAGAGATCTCTGGCCCCTACTCAGTACCTCGTTCCCAAGTACGTCCATTGTTTCTTGAACGAGCTCGTTATGCACGTGTAGGTCAGTGCCTTGAGCCTCCTGCGTAGCAAAACACACCACTATGACAAGCAGTAAGATTGGAGATTTTGCACGAATATGGTGCAGTTCCACGGGTGGGCGAATCACGGGCCAGTCAGATCCCGTCTGGTGCACAAATAGGAGGAGAATCTCTTGTTGCTTGCTTAGCGGTATGCGGGCGTCCAGGAACGACAACACGACATGATGGTGGTTCTCCGACAGGCTACTGGGTGATCGGCTCGGCGTCGTACTGCTACTGCTCTGGTCTTGCAGTAAATTCCTGAGTTGCTGGACCTCTGCTTCGAGCTCATTGATGCGATGGCGTTGAAGACGAGGCACCGCCGGCACACACTCTAAGTTGTTGCGGCTGCAGCGCCCGCACGCCCCCAGGGATGTGCTCACATCGCACTTGATCTTGAGACGTTGACACTTTTCACAAGCGCGATACCGTTTTGCCATAATACTGGTATTTGATTGTTGAATTGGGAAAATGGGTAATATGAGGTTTATGGCTGCTGCATGGGTAGAATGCTGTGAGCCAAGACGGTCCAAGTCGTCATTAACGACTAAATCAGGCAAGACTCAGCGTGGGGGCAGAAATGGTACACACCACCCATAATGAACACCATAGAAGCACCACTACTTGGCGCTGGCATATCTTGATGAGGAAAGTGACCGTGTCAATAATGTATGGGACAATTGAATGCATGTTTGTTAATTAATGTCTTCCTATGACCACACTCATCTCGTGCCTACAGCACCATGCGGTGCGCCCATTCGCCGCTTCGCTCTACTCCTACCAATAGCATCCCGCACATCCTTCTCTTGATACACCACATTTTGCACCATATACTTCTTCAGCGCCTCTCTCAGCTCGCTCTTCGCCTGTTCATTCTCCTTGAATGGCGTGGATTCCAGCTCCAATATCCTGTTCGCGTCGGCATTGCAGGTGTTGATAGTAGTCTCGAGCCGGTCGATCTGCTTGTGGCGCTCGTCCTCCGTGTCGCCAGCGGCCTGAGCCGGCTTTTGCGGGTCGTCCCGATACAGGGGGATTAAGAGACCAAGGAACTGAGCGGCGGAAATGGAAGCCTTCTTTGCGATGATGGTGATTTGGAAGGGCAGGTAGGCGGGGCGAAGATTCCAGGATGTGACGAGCGGGTTCAGCCACTTGGTAAGGAACGAAGAATGGTCTGGACGCATTGCGGTGCGCACGTCGAGAACGGCGACGGCAAGGATGGCGGTGTAGCGCCAGTATGCGCCATCCGTCATAAATCCAAGAGCGTTGGAGCCGAACAAGAACACGAGCAGTACGCCGTAGGTACCCATGGATGTGAGCAGCGAATTGTCCACGTACTCCTTGACCGTGACACACTTCGCGCACTGCCGAAAGATGTCGGGGCCAAATCGATCATATGCGAAACGCCTCGCAGGATCCAGCACAATGTCCCTCATATCCTTCAAATGCACATAAAACGCACTAGCCCGCTCCCGTTCCCGCTCGCCGCCTTTGATCTTGTCCGGGTGGTACATTATCGTAAGCTTTCGGAAGCGCTTCTGTAGCGCGCTCTCGTCAACGTCGATGGGTAAGCCGAGGTCATTGTAAACATTGCTCGATTTCTGGAGGTTGAAGTCGACTTCGTAGATTGTGAAGGCAAAGTAGGCAGCGTAGATGCAGATGAGGATTTGGCGGCGATGGCGTACGAAGCGGAGGGTGCCTGGTGTAGGTTTAGGGTCGCCGGCACGTATGAAGATGGAGTAAAGAATGCTTTGAATCCAGCCTGCCGCCTGTGGAATCAATTAGAACCAGTGCTGCTCAGGAAGGATGTGCCCAGTATTAAGATATTATTCTGAATGATGGGAATGGAGTGCTTACAAGGGGGATAAGAAACTGCCAGACAAAGAAAGGCCCTATGGTATCCCAGGAAAAGGATGTCGTCGCCATCTTGGCAGACTTGCGCAAAAGTATCAAAAGGTGGAAGAAAAGAAAATTGGGTGAGAAGAGAGAATGCTCCTTCACGACAATGGGAAATCTGACATGGTTGGAATTCGATGCTCAGAAGGCCAGGTGTCTTTGTCTAACCATTTCCAGCTAGTGGGTTAGTCATTAGTCACTATAACTAACTAACTAACGTATTTGATTAGCAAGTACACTAGGATAGTATATGCGCCACTCTACCAAGACTCGCCTATTACTATCTACTCTATCTACCATGCTGCTATAACCACGCGCTTAGAGGCTTTTAAAAGAGGGCTAGATAAGCCTTTATAGAGGAAAAAAGAGCTCTAGAATAAAGGTTAGGTAATTAATTAGAGTAGATTACTAAGCTATAGGTATTATAGATTAAAGAAGGTAAGAGTAACTAGTAATTAGTTAGCTCTATATTATATAACGTAGTTTATAAGCGAGCTGTCAGTACAAGCGAGCTGTCAGCCCTACTAATTTTCTATACCTTTATAGCGATTTATCTTAACGACGTATTTAG
>JAFISD010000244.1:0-43308 GCA_022560085.1 Helminthosporium solani | reverse complement strand
CCTTAGTTTCTACTAGCTAAAGAGTAAAGTATTAGAAACTAATTAGTAGTATTATAGATAGTAGAGAGTAATTAGTAGCTATATTAACTACTATACTAATAACCACGTATTATAGCTATAACACCAATCTACTAAGTAAATATAGATAGTATAAATTAATTAGTTACTACTATGCTACTACTCTACTAAAAAATCTTGTAATTTTATTATTTCTATGTAGCTTAATAGCCTTATTTTTGTTGAGGCTATTATGATGTTGGTGGGGCATTACGCGACGGGGGGCATTACGCGCACGGGCACCTTACGCTCTTGCGACCTTATGCATGTGCATGCTTTTGTAGGTAAGCTTCCAGTAGCTGAGCTCGTACTCTGCCCACAAAGTACTAGATACAGCCTTTAAGCTACAATGTGTCACTTTGTATCTTCCGTTAATAGCCGAAGATTTGCTCTAGCCTAATGAAGAGATTACGGAAGTCACATGGGCCAGAAAATTGTGAAGACTCATCGAATACAGTAATATACTCGGAGATGAACTCCTTGTTTGCAAGTTCCCACTTGTTGGATGACCCCTAGTGCCGAGTATCTAATTCGAGAAGACCGGCAATGTTAAATCACTCAGACTCAGTATATACTTCACTCATCGCCCTGTTGTCCGTCCCAGGACATCAGATTCGGATAACAGCCCCCAGGAACTCTGGGTTGTAGAGCTCATCACATCAACACAATTCAACCCCATTCTTTTTATCAAATCATCGTTTTATTGCCATCCCCATCATCATTCCACCTTCAGCATGGCTGAATCTACCGTTATTTTGATCACCGGACCCAACCGAGGTACGTTTCACGGGCTTTCTCACACACATTTGTAGATTGACGAAGAAGAGAGAAATAATTTAGTCAGGAATTGGACGTGGCCTTCTTGCAAAGTTCCTTGCTCGGGAGGAACACATAGTAATTGCTGCGGTGCGCGATCCTAATGCACCTCTCTCCAAGGAGCTCTCGTCCCTCCCCATGGGCGCTGGCAGCAAGCTTGTTACGATCAAGATCGACAGCAATATCGAGAGCGATGCAGAAGAAGCTATCGAATTTTTGAAGTCCAGTGATATCGTACATATCGACACGGTCATCGCCAATGCGGCAGTCGGCGCCCAGCTCGGTCCCGTCCTGACGGCTTCGGCGGGAGATGTGCGCGAAACGTTTGAGGCAAATGTCATTGGAGTGCTCAAGCTCTTCCAAGCCACGGAGGCCCTTCTGAAAAAGTCGTCGAAACCCAAATTCTTCACCCTGTCATCGTCTCTGGGCAGTCTAGGTATCATGGAACATGTCCCTGGTCCATGGTTCACGTATGGCATAACGAAATCAGCACTCAACTACATGACTCGTAAGATTCATTTTGAGAACGATTGGCTTATTAGCATTGCACTGAACCCAGGGTGGGTTGAGACGGATATGGGTGGGCGGACAGCAAAAGCTGTGGGTTTGAAAGCTGCGCCGTTGACGACGGAGCAGAGCGTGGCGGCACTGGTATCTGTAATTGACCGCGTCACCCGCGAAGCCTCTGGAACTTTTACGGCTTACGATGGCGAGCTTATCCCGTGGTGAAGCTATTGTGTTGGCTTTGCTGGTCTGGTTGTTATTTCTTTCCATATATGACCTTTAGCAGGAATACCATTATAAAATGTAAATAAAAACACACAATAAAGGCCACAAGTTCTGGGCCTCTGAGTCTATTTTTGCTTATTATGGACAAGAACTTATGTACTCGTCCTATTTGTGAGTATCTAATAGTAAAGAAAACATCTCCACGGCATAAAAGAAAGACATAATCTAGTTTCGTCTTGAACTTTGAAGAAACGATGTTATTTATGTGCAGATATGACGCAATAGTTGGTAATGAAGTGGATGAGGAGTACCAGATTCGTTCCAGTCAGCACACTTCAATTCACACAGGATGTCAAGTCAAATTGATATACATTCGTGAAGTGACCCAAACGGCTCGAGATAAAGATACTTTGGTCGAAAAACAGTATAGAGAGAGATAGAACCTAGATTGTATAAAAATTACTAGTTAATTGTATCTTGTATAAGTGGGATATTATGGTAAATGTGTCTAAAAAAAGCTATGGATCAAAAGAAGCCATTCCGCCAACGCCTTGCTCGCTAAAAACCCAATCTACTATAGATTACCAGAAATCCCAAAAGGCCCATTCAGCTTCGCACTCATAAGTGATAACCTACCAACCCTCGAACCCCAATATCCATAGAAGAGAGACAAGTCAACACCAACTGATAACAAAAACAACCCTACTTCGCCGCAAACCTCGACTTACTCCTCAAGCTCTCCCCCAAGAAATAAAGCACATAAACACCCACCCCACAGCCCACCGTCAAACCCGCCAGCAACGAAATCCCACCGCCAACCCCCAACCCTTGAAACATAGGATAACTAAAGTGGATAGAAGCAGCAGCAAGTGCTGACCTCAAGAAATCATTCCCCGCAAACAAGCTAGCCGCGTACTGCGGATAACTCAACGGCAAATAAAGAAAGATACACTGGATGATAAGGAAGATACCAACAGTAGTAACTACGATACCAACACATGACGCGATCCAATGGATTGACGGGTTCGCGGTCCAGCCGAAGATGAAGAGGCCGACGGGGACGAACCAGGTTATTACGAGGGCGGGGAGGAGTCTGCGTTCAGGGGCACCGGGGCCGTGGGCGCGGATGGAAGGCTCGACGATGGCGTAGATGTAGTACCAGTATGCGGCGATGCTGAGGACGACGCCGACGGTGACGGAGAGGAAGGTGAGGCCCATTTCGCCGAGGTTGAAGTGGTACATTGATTCGTAGACTAGGGGGAAGGCTTCGAAGAAGGAGTAGAAGATTCCATAGATGAGGGCAGTGTAGACTGCTGTGAAGGCGATGCTGGGGTCGAGGAGGATGAGTTGGAAGGGGCGAATTAGGGCCTCTGTGGCAATGTCGCGGGGGGTGAGGTTGGCTTGGTCAATTTCACTTTGGGATTTTAGGTTGGGGTTTTTGGTGAGGGCGCGGAGGCGTTGGGCGCGGTGGAGGAGGATGTTGGGGGCGGAGGTTTCGGGGAGGAAGAGGAAGAGGACGAGAAAGATGGGGGCGTTCATCCAGAGCATTTCCCACATGGACCAGCGCCAGTTTTTGGCTTGCACGGAGAAGCCGGAGATTATGGGCCCTAGTGCTGGCCCGCATGTGGCTGCGAAGGCCCAGAGGGAGAGCACGTAGGGGAGTTTGAGAAGTGAGTACATGTCTTGAAGCGTTGCGCCGCCGGTTGCAAGACAGGGACTTCCGAAGAAACCTTGCAGAAAGCGGAGGACGATCAGACCGGCGAAGTTATCGACGAGGGACGCCGGAATAGTGAGTAAGACAAAGATGGCGAAGGAGACAATGTACGGTGGGTTTCGTCCGATGAGCGGGATTTCACTCAGTGGGGAGAAGAGAAGCGGGCCAATACCGTAGGCAAGGACATACATTGAGAGACCCAGAGAGGCAGCACCGATCGAGACGTTGAAGTGTTCCATGACGCCAGGGATCGAGGGCGAGTAGATGGCCGAGCCCATGTATACGCCCATGGTGTAAATCAAGATTTGGAAAAGTACCACGGCTTTCTTGCCAAAGGACCAATTTTGAGGATTCTCAGCGTCTTCGGTGGTATACCAGTCTACGAGGATGGTTCCGTCGTTTAGCTTTTCAGGTTCGATGGGTCGAGAGGGACCCCTCTCTACCGTGGCTAGCGAGAATTGCTGCTCGAGATCTGCGCGCGAAATCGATTTGGACAGGGCTGTTCGCGTACCGACGCGGGAGATTTGTGTGCGTGCTGTTTGTGCGGTTCGAGCCGTCTGGATCTTTTCCAGTTCTGACACCTCGTCCTCTTCAGAAGTCTCACCTTTTTCGCCGTCTTCGAGGACCGTCTCGGGGTCAGGGTAGCAGAACTCCTCTGTTGCGGGGCCTTCGGGCTCTGTAGCAGATGTTTCGTTGTCTGCTGAGGGAGAAGTGAAGATGTGTTTGTGGTTGCCGGGTTCGAGAGTTATATAGGAGGCTGGAAGTTCAAAGTCATCGCGCTCTTCAGGATATTGGAAGAATTGCTTGTTGGTTGCCCATCTGATAATTTGCCCGATGGGGGCGTCTCTGATGAGGGCGGACATTTTTTTCGATAGGGGTTGATTCCAATGTCGAAGCCGACTTGCGGTGGTACGGTACTATCCAACTTGGTCGATGACTTCAAGCGAAGATTGAAGTTTTCCAGCGCTATACGAATAGTATACAATAGTCGAAGAAAGAGTATGTCGAACTACCTATCCTTATGGTAAACAGTAGTAAACAAGAGTAAATAGATAATAAAAGCTGATGAAAAAAAAAGCTTCAACCCAAGGCGTTCACAAGCCATACTTATCTATCCCCTCATTCCACCAAACATCCAAACACTACTTCGTAAGCACCACATCTCACAAAGCATACGCAACCTTACCAATACGCCTCCCTCTACCTAGCCATTCACCTCGTAGTCTCGAAGATAAGCGGCGATTGCAACATGCATATGTGCATCAGACACGCTAGTTAGTAATTGACTATGTAACGAACCAGTCTCCAAGCCCAAAGGACATAGAAGGACAAACAACAGCGACGTATGTCAAGTTCCCCCCAGTGCCCCCCAGACATTGGAACGCCATAAATCTGAGTAATCGCATATGATTATTAACTCCACGTTCGTATACGACGAATGAGAAGCATAGAGATCGGAGACATGCAGCTTACCTCCATCTTGGCGGAAATAGTTACTCGCTTCCAGCCCAGTTTGAAGCGTAGCGGCATCTTGTCGGGGTTCAGCGCTCTGGTTGATTGATAATGATGCGTTCATGCGTGGAGCGATGATGTCAAATTTCGAATGGTGACTCGATACGGAATTACGGAGGAGATACAAGTATAATTACAGTAATTACGGAGTACTTTCGTGATCTAGATTGATCTACCGAGTCTTTGTGCAGTACGTATGCATGCAATACCATCCACGTATCAAGGCACTAGAATCTTGGGTATTAGATATTACAGAGTAGCTTTACTCCGTAGCAATTTGCGGATGAGAAATACACTTCCAAAGTTGTCAAGTAACATCTTAGTGACACAGAAAATAACATGATCCAATATTTAATAGTACTAGGTCTACAGACTAAACAAAAGCACAGGGTATAGAGCCATGTATATATCTAGCCAAAAGAAGAGGAGGGGAAAAGGGTGCCTAATCTATACCCAAGAACGCCTACCATGCAATCCAGTTCATTCCCATCCCATTAACTACCAACCCTGTACCCAACCATGCATTTCATGCTTATAATCCCATTGTATCCGCGCAACACACCAAAAAAAAAAAGACAGGAGTCGAGAGTTACTTTGCATCCATCCCTCTAAATCCCATAGCAGTCTTCCTGATGTCCGTCCAAATAACAGCACCCATCTATCGTTTATCGAATACGCAAGATACGCAACACAAGCCCCAAAAACTTGAGAAGCACGTTGACTACCAGTGCAAACGCTGCAACCGGCGCAAAAATCTGCAAAAACTCCAGCGGATTTGAGGGCTTGACCTCCGTTTCGATGTATCCAGCGCCCTTGAGCGGTTCCGACACACCATCGACAGCAGGGCTTATGCCTTCGTCAGCCGGGAAGCGGCCATTCTCCAAATAGTATTCGAGCAGGTCATCCTTTTCCCTCCACCGCTGGAGAAACCAGTCTCCAAAGACCTTTTCGTCTTGAATAGGGATGTCGGCGATGCGAAAGCGGCGCCAGTGCATGTTTACGGATTTCGGTGGGCGGCCTTGGAAGTATGACGAGCGGATTGTGAAGAGGTCTTGGCCGAATTGACCACGGCTACCATGTGTTAGTTGTGGGGTATGCGATAACCAGGAGGACTTACGGAACGCCTTCATAGGCTACAGTGCAGTCGTACATGTACTCGACCGACTTTTCCAACTCGGACAGACAGAACAATAGGCCGGTACTCCGCGGCAGCATGGCATGCTGCATATCCGGAATGCCGTTTTTGTCCGCCCATTTCTTGCTGTTCACCCTGCCGTTGTCTGAGAGATTTGTGCCCTCGGGGAATATGAGCAACCACATGGGGTCGAGGTAGCTTTTGCCTGACATGGGGCCTTTGTGGCTTGTGCTAAGCTTGCGGAGTCGGTACTGAAAGCGTTCTTTGTCGGTTGCCCATTTGCGCGAGAGGAAGATGAAGCCGTAGAACATCATGCCGGTGCCGAGGACGGGTATGTACTTTATGGATTCTTTGAGGATTATGTAGAGGTGGCCGTGCATGCGGGACGTGTAGGCGGTCCACCAGAGGTAGATCCAGTCGGTGTAGATCTGCCGCACGTCAGTGTTGACCCGGTGGTGAGGGTGAGGATGGGGGCGAGGGCGGGACTGACCTGGTGGTTCGCGATCAGCACCAGACGCTCGGGAAAGTCGCACTGCAACGTGCCATCTTCCTTCTGCTTCAACTGGCCTCTCATGCTCTCGTCGCCGCTAACCCTCATCTTGACGGGGGCCCACCAGTGCGTCACGGTGGTCACCAGCACGCCGAACTGCTGCTTTGTTACCGCCATCCAAGCGTAGAACAAGTCCTTGCTGTAAAAGTACAGCGGAGCGCCGAGAACCTGGGTGATGGAGATGCTGGAGCTGCGTGTTAGCGTCCGGAACCTAGGTCAGTACATCAAAGAAAGAGGATACACACGCGATGCAGGCGCCGATGAAGTACAAGAAGAAGAGGAACATGCGTAGCGCCTGCGTCCAGGTGCCGTGCTTGATGGCGCCACCTGGGTGGTGGTTCTCCATCTCCCTGGTCTTGGTGTGTTCCGGTAGTTTCTTCTGGCCCTGTGATGGGGATATGGAGTGGATGGCGGTTGCAGGCGTGGATGTGGGCGCGGATGAGGGCGGATGCCGCATAGCAAGGCCCTCGGTGGCCATGGCGACGTGCATAGGAAGACAGACGGGGCGGTGGGAAGAGTGAGAGAGTGGCTGGCCTAACAACTATACGGTTTTCTATTGTACGCGGATGTCTATGCGGTCAGCGTCGAGGAAGGTTGGTAGGGGAGGATACGATACGAATGGATACGGCGGGGTAGGAAGAGGAGCAGTACGGAAGACTCGATAAGAAGCGTCATAGGTGTGGGGTCAGATGGTGTATAACTCAAGTAAGTAGGTTACTACAGTGTATATAAGAGTCTATCTATCTCTCTCTCTCTATACATATTGTAGCCACGAGCTGTGACACTTTGTACGAAAGCCGACATGCATTGAGTAGAGAGATGTCGAGACGGACGAATCACTGTGGGGCACTTCACCCGACCCTTCACATCTATACATAGAAGACGGCTTTTGATGGCTTCCACAGCTTCACGATGTCTTCACCGTGTGATTTGCTCAACAACGGAACAGGCTGACTCGAGATTCACAACGATGCACAGAAATCTTCACCGGTAGCACGCGCCACCGCCACCTAACTAGAACACCGCGTCGTTCCAAGGCCGTCCTGTACGAAGCGCACAGTGCGGACTAGTAGCCTCCACCACCAAAGCCATGCCCAAGCAGTCGACGCGACCACCGTGGCGCCTTGTCCGGAGCTTCTCTACGACGCCGTCTCGTCGCATCGTCAAATCCATCGCCGAGCTCCCCAACCGCACAAAGCCAATCTATGCCCAAAGCCCGCAGGCATCCCTGTTGTCGCTCCAGTGGCCCTCCCCTCCGCGCAACATCCTCATCACGAAGAAGAAGCGCACTCCCGGCATCACCGCCTCGCTGGTTGAATACACCACCCACCTCTCGTCCACCTACCCTTCCATCAACATCATCGTCGAGCCCGAGTCCGCCACCGAGATCCACGATGCCGTTCCCTTCCCCGTCTTCACCTACGACCAGCGCCCCCCCAACAGTGCGCCGCCCTTGCTGTCCGACAAGACCGATCTGGTCTGTACCCTCGGCGGCGACGGCACCATCCTGCGCGCCAGCAGCCTCTTCTCGCACGCTGCGACTGTCCCCCCGATCCTAAGCTTCGCCATGGGCACCATCGGCTTCCTCGGCGAATGGAAGTTCAGCGAGTACAAGCGCGCATTCCGCGAAGTCTACATGAGCGGCGCCAGCGATGCCTACGCCAACCTCACCTTCCCCGAGCCCACCGCGCCCTCGAACCCCCCCTCCGACCCCTTCGACGTCCCCCTCTCCTACGCCGACATCCGCGGGAAGAGCATGGGATCCCTACGTACATCGCGCATCCTCCTCCGCAACCGTCTCAAAGTCGGCGTCTTCGGCCCAGATGGGACCCGCATCAACAGCGCAACCGACCTAGATACGTACGCGCTCAACGAAGTCATTGTCCACCGTGGCATCTCACCGCACCTGAAAATCGTCGACGTCTTCGTCGGCGGCCGCTTCCTCACCGAGGGCGTCGCAGACGGCATGATTATCTCCTCCCCGACAGGGTCGACGGCCTACTCGCTCTCCTCGGGCGGTTCCATCGTGCACCCGCTCGTTCCCTCCCTCCTCCTCACCCCCATCTGCCCGCGCTCCCTCTCCTTCCGCCCCCTCGTGCTCCCCGCCAACACGCCCATCACCCTGCGCCTCGGCGAGAAGAACCGTGGCCGCGAAGTCGATGTCAGCATTGACGGGAAGCGCATGTCGGATGGTATGGGCGTGGGCATGGAGGTGCGTGTTCTAGGCGAGGAAGTACGCGCGCTGGACGGGAGCGGGGGATGGGTGGGTGGCGTGCCGAGTGTGGTGCGGGGAACGTCGGGGGTGGGCGGGGATGATGATGGCATGGAGGAGGATCATTGGGTCGGCGGGTTGAATGCTTTGTTGAAGTTTAATTACCCGTTTGGGGATCAGGATGCGGATGGGGGGAGGAGGTAATAGTGTTTTTTTGTCTTCTTCAACTTTTTTATACCTTTGCGCTTGGATTTCCCTTCTTTCCCTTCTTCGCCATTTTGTTTCATAGCGCAAAGTTTTGTAAGATGGTGCGTTGGATCTTGTAGTTTATGTATTATATGATATCCTGGCGGTAGCGGCGGCGGCGGTAGTAGTGGTAGCAGTAGCAGTAGCACTTCATCGGAATGCGGACCAGGGTGAAGTTGATGGGATATAGGTTGGAACAAAAGGCTCTTAGTTAGCCAGCTTATTTGTCGTCAAGTTGGTAGGTTCGTGTGTATACTTTTAGCATAGCATTCGGAGTAGATACTTAGGTACATATCACACATATCATATCATATCATATCGAACACTCAACCTACTAACCCAAAGCATTACACCCGGCTTTGCTTCAACACCTCAACACCACGAAAGCCAGTCTCACCAGACCTTCAACGTCTTCCGGCTTCACTGGGGTGTTACTTCTCCCAATTCGACGCAATTCGACATGACATGACATGACACTACCCAACCAATCTGGATTGACTTGATTTAATTCGATTTGACTCGACTCGCAATCCCAACTCAACCCGATCCAACCCCATCAATTCTCCCATCCATTTCTTCTGCCAGATACACATCCAGATGACCAGGTGCTTAATGCCACCGACACACCCATCATCTACTCTAGCCCAGCCCAGCCCAGCCCCGCCCCGCCAAACACCCGACGCCCGTACCTACCACCCTGGAATGACCGGCGGACCTCGAGGCCCGAAAAAAAAGAAGAAGAAGACCAAGGGAAAGGCCAAGTAGGAAACGGAAACATCTAATAACACACATTGATGCCAGCACGTCCCGCGTCACAGCCAGCATAGCATACAGGGAAAGACCTAGAGAAGGGGTAATTGTTTAACTGTCCGAAATGCGTACCTAGCAAGCAAAAGCCATCGCCTCAATGCCAGTTGATGCACACGCCCGTCAAATCTTTCGCCAAAAACGCCTTGCATGAAACTCCCCGTTCGCGGGCGCATCTAGCGAATGCCGTCATGTCCGAGGTGACCTCGCAAACAAGAGAGGGAGCGGGGGTGACGAGGAAGAAAGTATTGTACATTATCTCGAGAAACTCTCGGCAGGAAACGAAGCTCGATTCCAGAAACCATTGGCGTAATCTATTCGAAGGTGGAGCTTGGCCGGGCAAGCATGATGACCGTTTCGGCATCGCACCAACACCTAGAGGTGGATCCGCATGGTGTCGTTGTTACCAAACGCTTTTCCGCAGTTGGGGCATTTCCTCGCTCGGTTCGTAAGCCGATCCTGGATGCATTGGTCGCAGAAGACGTGCCCGCATGTTTTGATGACAGTATCCTTGATCTTATTCTTACAGATCTGGCATTGGAGCATGGTCTAAAACGTAGGTTAGCGCTGTATACTGCTGACTTGAGAGTGTGCCTTACCTCCATCAGTGCAACCGACTCGCTCTGCGTTCCTTGGCTCTTTTGCTTCCAAAGATCCACTTGCTTGTCCAAGCCGTCGACCTGTGCGGCCATCTTGTCGCGTTCAACTTCGGCTTCGCGCTGTGCCTTCTTCGCCGCTAAACAAGTTGAGTCCTTTGTCTCCACAATCTTCTTGAGCTCAGCGATCTGACTGACGTAGCCCTCAGTTACGATTGCGTTCTCATTCGTCTTCTGCTGCAACTGACGATGCTGGGCTGCCAGGTCGTCCATCTGCGCTCTCATCTCGGCAGTCTGCTTTTCGAGTTTATCTACCAAGGACCGACTCAATGAATCCGCCTCTTTCAGTTGTGCCACAACCTCGGTCCCCTTGGAAGCTTGCTCACGGAGTGATTTCAGTTGCGATTGCAAAAGCTCCTTTGCCTTCATTGCGGCGAAGAATTTCTGATCTGCTTTAACCTTGTCGGCTGTGGCCCTTGCTATATTTTCTTCCCAGGACGCTATTTCCGCAATTTTCTTGCCAGCTACCGCTTGAGCCTTCTTCCAAGCCGCTTCCATTGCTGGTAGTTCATTGCTCAACAACTGACTTTGCTTTTCCAGCGTCTTGACCTTGCTGCGAAGCTGCTCTGGTGAAAGTGACTCCAGATCTGACGATGCTTCCGTCGACTCCTGCTGGGCAAGCTGTAATCGCAATCGCTCACACTCAGATTCTAACGAGGAAATTCGGCTTTCACATGCGCTCATTAGATCCCTCGATTGTTGCTGTGACTTCTCACTGTCTCTCCTACTCTGCTCGAGCAAGTTGTTCTTGGCCAACAATTCGTCTCGTGCATTACGGATCCGGGTCAAGTTCGTCTCCGCTTGCACTACTGCACCTTCAGATTCGCTGACGGTGGCGCGGGCTTCATCATCAACCTTGATGCGGTATGCTGTCCTCTCTGCTTGAAACTTTTGGGCCTCTTCCCGAAGCTGGATGTTGGTAGCCTCGAGATGATTGATTCTTTTGATGACATCCTCGTGCTGCGCCTTGATAGCTTTGAAAAGTTCGGTTTTAGCATAATCATCGTCCGAAAGACCCGCTAGTTTTAGGTTCAGCGCTGAAACGTCGTCGGTCAGTTTCTTGTTCTCGGCTTCTAATTGTTCAATATGCTCTTTCCGCTTCGCAGCTTCAGCGAGTGCCTGATCTCGAGCGGTCTCCACCTCTTCTGTGTGCACTCCTGATGCTACGCCGTTGACCGGTTCGGCGCCATTGCTTCCAGAGGGTGCGTCTTCCTTGGCTGGGGCGCTGGACGCCATAGCCTGACTTTCCAATCTTTGGACCTGCTGGCTTTTTAGGCGATCAATTTTCTTCTCAGCAATCATATAACGGTGAGTGGCAGTGACTAGACGTTCCGACATTTGTTCTTTTTCTGTGACAACTCGCTGGAGCTCGATAATGTGTTCTTTCTCTGATGCCAAAAGCTTCGAAATCTGCTGTTGCAAGCCAGTGACCTCAGGGCTAGCGGGGGAAAACTTTGCAAAAAGGCCGGAAAGGGCAGCCAATATTTTATCTTTGCGGCCAGACAGATGCTTGCGCAAGTTCTCGTTGTCACCGAAGAATAATGAAGGCGGAATTGAGCAGGCGGGACCGTCATGTTGGGGGGTGGGCAGCATCTCCCCGTTCAAAACCTTGATTTCATCAACCAGCTAAGAGCGGTCAGCCGAAACGTCGCAGGATCAATAAGCTGGCGGGTATACTGACCTGGTCGAACCAAAGATCTATTGTGCGGAGGTGGTCATCGTGGTGCTGCGAACGGCTCTCAATTGCGCTGAGCTGAGCCTCGATGGTAGCCTTCTCACGCTTGTACTCGCGCATCTGGCGCAGGATGGCATCCTTCTGAAAAGCCTACATAAAATCGCGATATTAGCGGTCGGGCTCGGTACGGGCGACGAGGACGGAGACGGGGTAGAGGGGGGGCGAACCTCGATGTCATCTTTCCAAGGCAAGTCAGCGTCTGGATGCGACCTCGCACCATTCACGGTCACGGCTTGCCTCTTAGCGGGCGGAGCGGAATCGTCATGCCCGCCTGGTCTCTTGCGGTCCTCCATCTTGACAGCGTCAAGCGATGGGGGTGCGACGGTCCTTGCTTCGAGCCTCATCAGAGCCAGACAAGGAGGATTGGCGAGGGGGCGACGAAAGACAAGGCCGATCACGTCATAAAGCAGAGAAGGAGTGCCAAGAGAGAGATGCGTGATAGGGACAGCGAGCGCAGAGAGGGCGGCAGGGAGGAGGGAAGGTAGGCGAGCGGCGGCTTGAGAGAGGGGAGGAGTGGTCGAGTGAAGCCGGTGAGGGTTAGGTGGAGAGAGCAGAGGAGTCGGTCGGCAAAGAATCCTGAGAGTGTGCACGGGCCCCTTCACGTGAGCGCTAACGCCTAGCGTGCCGTGCCTCCATGAGTCGAGGGACGCGGGCGGGAAGTTTTCCCCACCGCTACCACAACAACTTTTTTCAATGAAGATGTATTTTGACTTTCTGCCTGGCGTTGCATAGTAGGTGGTGTTTAGACATTGCGTAGTCATGTCGGAGGCAGAGGGCTCTCAGCAGCCCAAGCCGAAGCCTATTGTCATGGGCTCCGCTTTTATTGACAGTGAGTACTCCATTCGGAACTTGATATGTTGGACCTTTACGCGTTGGCCTTGATGGGTTGGATTGTATGGTCAAACTTTACGTGTTGGGGACTTATGGCTTGGGTCATCGTATACTGGACTGCTCTGATGTATGTCTAGAGGGTGGGAAGAAATTCGCTCCCAAAGTAAAAGCTCGAAGGAGGCCGGGAGCTTCGACTCAACCCAGTACTACTACTACCACTGCGCAGCTCCAGCCTGATACCGTCACCATGAACGAACAGCCAAAGACAGTACAGACAACAGAAACTCAACTACCCACGCCAGCTGCGACCCAAGACTTGACTCCACAAGATGCGATACAAGAGATCCCTCCCCAAGATGCGGTACAAGAGATACATCCCCAAGATGCAGTACAAGCAGTAGCCCCGCAAGAAGTGCTTCATCCCGAGCAGCCTGCGCCAGTTCCAGAAACTACCGCACTTGAACCTCCACCCAGCACAACCGCAGCACCCACCCGGCGAACAGCAACCCCACCCCCCGTTGAAAAAGACATAGAATCACAACCTTCTCCCAAACGGCGAAGAGTTGAGACAACGGAGGACGCTGGGGGCCCCCCACTGGACCATGTATTGCCTGCTCCTTCATACGCACATTCATCACAGCCAATATCTACATCTGCACCCGAACCTGATCCTACTCCCATTGAAGTCACGATCGAAGCAATCGAACCCGCCCAGTTCACCACCCCAGAAACCAGCGCCCGAGCTCCACCCAGAGGAGCGCCGACTGAGCCGGCCTCCCGACATCTTCTTACTCCCGCAGCAGAAGAGCTCAGTGCCCCGACTGCACCCCAGGCAGAACCTACTCCTACAGGTGAGCAAGAGCAGGAGGAAAGCAGCCAGGCTCCCCCAAATCAGACCATAGCGCCGCCAAAGCCGAGACGGCGAAAACTGCCATGGACGACGGTGAATGCGCCGGAGGTCGAGAACTCTGACCCTGCGACGAATTTGCCCAAACGCAAAGCTCCAACTCGGCGCAGGAAGGGCCCGGTGACGTTAAGAAATATTGATGAGGAAGAGGCAGAAGGGGGCCAAGAAGAAGACCAAGATTTCACCCCAAGACAGCCAATTTCAAAGACGCGAAGCAAGCGCAAAACCCGCGAAGGTGATGAGGAAGGGGGCGTCGACCCCGCTGTTGCTAAAAAAGCACGGAAGCCAAGGAAAGACAAGGGCAAGAGACGAAATGCTGAAGGTGAAGGAGGTATTAATGATGCAAGAGAGGTGCAACCTGCACGCCCGAAGAAGCAACGAAGAAGGAAGAGTGTCGAGCATGCAGGTGGTGAAGGAGAAGGAGAAGGCGACGTCCAAAGCGGCGCAGCTGAAGGGCAACCACACAAGCGCAAAGGTCGGCCACCACGACCAAGCACGCCCTCTGATGCCGAAGATGAAGTTATCGACCCAAAAGAAGTACTCATGCATAAGATCGCATCCCATAACATTCGCACTGGTAAGATATCTGAGCGCGAGAAAAAGATGCGTGAGGTGGACTGGGACAAGGTCAATGCAGAACGGAAAGAAAGGGAAGCACTTCACGTCGATCATCGCCAGGAACGAGCAGAAGAACGTGCACAGCGACAGATGGAGATGGAAGAAGCTCGAGCACGAGTCAGTGGAGCAGCAGCACGGCAAGAAGCGCAATACGAACTTGATGAAAACGGCAACGTGCGACTTAAGCAGAGCGCCCGCGTGGTTGACCAGGATGCCGAAGCAGAGCGCGAAAGACAAGCCTACACGACAGTCACAGAGGACGACGTAACCAAACGTGTCACCTACAAGACGTACCTGAAAGAGCGAAAGAGGCGTCCAGATGAGTTCATACTACCAGGACAGGGCAAGCGATGGCCCGATGAAGAAACCAAAAAGTTCTACGAAGCCCTCGCCATGTTCGGTACAGACTTCATGATGATCTCTACCATGTTCCCCGGCTGCACGCGCCGCCACATTAAGACTAAATTCACACGGGAGGAGCGCGAAAACCCGGAGAAAATAAAAAAAGTGCTTCGCGCGCCGCACAATACTGACTGGAACAAATATCTCGATGAGAGCGGTCGGCACGGCGAGGTTTTCAAGGGGAAAGAGGCGCAGATGGAGTTGGATAGGGAGAGGGCGATTATGGAGGAGAAGATTGCCGAAGCAAAGGCGGCGGCGGAGGAGGAGAAGAGACAGAGGAGGATTGCAGGGATTGAGAGTGAGGAGGAAGGGGCGGGTGGGGAGGGGGGAAAGGATGGGAAGAAGAAGAGGGGGAAGAGGGATAGGGTTGTTGCGTTTGCGGAGGAGGAGGGGCTGGAGGGTTTGGGGGAGATTGATGAGAATGATGGGTGGGGGAGGGAGTGAGCAGTGGTGATAGAGATGGGTTGGCCGACTCCTTTGTGGGGCCTTTCTGTTGTGTATGTGGTTCGACATTTTTAAAAGATACCCCTAGAATTTTGAATTCATTGTCTTACTCTTCTTCCTTTCTCCGCCTTATGAATTGGAGAATTTATATCTAAACTTGGTGAAGCACTCGCTCAGTTAATGTACGCATGCGTATGGAGTACTCAACTCCAATAGATTCAACTCAAACTACAAACGTCGTACATATCTCGTCTCACTGACATAATCTTTCCTCGGCCCCTGAACATCATACCGAACTTGCCACCAGACATCCTCCTCCTCTTCTCCTCCCCCATTGCTACCTCGTTCCCTTTCCCTTTGCCCTTCTCCTTTCCCTCCCGCATCCGTCATACCATCATCATTCCCAACCCCAACCTCTCCTCTCCCCATCCCAGCACCGAACCGCCACCTCGCGGTATACAAATCCTCAGCGCAAAGATGCTGTTTGCGGTTTGTAGCGCTGAGTACGCGTTGCTTGGTCTCGAGTGGAGAGGATGCGGGTGAGGTGATGTCGCCAATTTCGATGAATAAGTCGGCTGGGGATAGGGATTTGGGCTTTTCTTTATCGTTCGTGTGATTGCTCTCCTCGTTTTCGACATCCTTTTGGTTGTTGTTGTTGGTATCGTAAAAGTAAATGGATATATGTGGTTCGTCGTAATTTTCTTCAGTTTCAGGTGCTTGTTCTTCTTCTTTGTCTTGGTCACTTTTATCATTGCTGTTGCTGTTGCTGTTGCTATCCGCGCTTGTGAGCTGGTATACATATTTCCTTTTTGCGGTGAAGCGGAGGCCGGTAGTTGTGACGAAGTCGCCTTGTTCGGCGTAGAGGAGTAGGTTTGGGGAGGAGGAGAGGGGTGTGAATGTTGCGGTTCCGGTTACTGTGCCTGAGGGGTGGGTGGGGAGGTTGGATGTTAGTGTGCGGGTGAAGGCCCATGGGTTGTTTTTGCTGTTTCGGAGCGATGTGAAGATTGCTGTGGCGACCGAAGGTGGATTTGGATGTTCTGATCTCGGGTTTGGGTTTGGATTTGCTTCTGATGCCGTATCTGGGGTTTGGGCGACCATAGTGACAGAGTGTAGAACTGGGGTTGAGGTTTTGTTGGTATTCCGTAAAGTGAGTCGGAGCTGCGAGGGTGGAATTTCGAGGGGTTTTTCATCGTCGTGAGAGGTCGAGATGGAAGTATTTGGCATCAACAAAGCATTTACGCTTTGCAATGTGCCCCTCGGCGGATTCAACACTGGACTCGAAGTAGTTAACCAAGCTAACCGTTGCTTGATGAATACTTTATCGATCCTTCTTTTCCTTTTCACATTCCAAACCACGCCGTCGTCGTCCGTATAAAGGCAGAGGACAGCAAGCGCCACACCGACGGAGAGATCCTTACCTGTGGGACAACAGACGAGAATTCTCCCAAGTTTCTCCGGCTTCGTCGACGAGGAAGAAAGGGAGGCAAAAAAGGGATCAAGATACCCAAGCTGTATCCTGAGATCTCTCGATCCCAGTTTCCCCTTTAAACACCGAAGATGCAAGTACTTCACCCCCAGCGCACCCCCCTCCCCATCCACTACAAGCGGTTCCTCCCTGCAGCTAATCACCACATCAAAGCTCCTCAAATCTACATTTTTCACCCCCGAAACATACAAATTCTCCGTCGGTCGTACCAAAATCGGCACCGCATCCACCCCCTTTTCCTCCTCAACCAGCCTCTTAATAGCCCCAGGCAGCCCCTCCTCACCCACTCTCATCAACTGTTCTTTGTTTTCCCAAAAAAGCGCAGCCGTCAACCCTCCCGCCCACGCCTCATGATCATCCGCCGCCCCCTGAACATACCCACCCTCCGACCCTTCACCCCCCCGTACACGCCTCGACGCCGTACACAACACCACTGGCTGAAACTCCGCAAAACGAGGCGATATATCAGGAAGAATAGAAGTCTGCGTAACCCAAATCGGCCTTAACGGTTTCCCAACCCAAGCCCGCAGACTCTCGACATCGGGCCTACAAATCTCCAAAAACAAGCCCACAAAGCCATCGATACGCGACGCGATCTGGGCCCGCTCCGACTCCGACACCGCCTGCGGTGCCGTATAAACCTCGTGCCTGCCCAGCTCGGGAAACAAGGCGTTGTTAATTACACAGCACCATACAGGTATCGTTTTCGACAGTGCGTCGGGCATGCTTTTACCCCGTCGAGTACTATCGACTATGACGGCGCCGTTGTTCTCGCCGATGACCTTTAACACGTGGAGATTTGTTCTTCGGAGGCTGAAGCTCCATTGTCCGGTGTGGCCGTCTGTGCTTTTGAAGTAGACGCTGGCGGCTTTGAGGTGGGGGGGAATGTACCAGCTTCCACAGCGTTCGTTGGCGATTAGAGGGAGTTTGTAGGCGGTGGAAACACGAAGTACGAAGTTGGAGTCCGAGATTATGGAATTCAGGCGGTTGGTTGTAGAGAGGGCGGAACGTTTGAGGGATGAGAGGGTGGTGGAGAGGGAGGGGGTGGAGGTCGAGAAGAGGAGATCAGATTCCGTTAAGATTCGCTTTTCCATTATTTGTTTTTTTGTAGCCTTCTTGTAGGTTGAAATGGGGGCTTTTGGGTTTTGGAGTGGTCAGTCTGGGAGATGTGTTGGAGATGTGTGAAACTAGTTAGGTGGAGGAATCTGCTTTAAACTAGAAATCCAAGCTCTTTCTCAATTCCTGTTCGTGAAGAAACTTCTCAACGCCATTCACGGTTATCATTCAAATGCTGCTGCCTTTTTCACCTTGTCATATAAAGTGCGGTGCTGGAGAAGGTTGTCCTGTGTTGGAAGAAAGTGGCACCAAAAGCAGCTAGTGCCTTGGCATAAAAGGTCCCACCAAGATTTACAAAGTATAACTACCTACTTGTAGTGTTAAAGAGGATTTGGATTACTTTGCAGGTCAAAGGAGCAAAAATGTACCTCGAGGATTCAGAAGCCCTCAGCCCTATATATTGGTATACTAAAATACGAGCTCTTCTACGACCCTCCCCAGCTCATGAGTCATAGAATAGTTTAGTGAAGTCTCATGCCGTTACATGCAAACGCCCAAGGCTCATCGACTCTACCTAAATTATACACCAAAAGTCTTAAAGAGGGCAACACACCATCTATACAGCCCACACTGCCATCCCACCACAGCCTCAAGTCCCCCCCAGACAGGAAAACACTCAAGCGACAACAAAACCATGATGCATGCATCCTAAAGAACTAATCCATACACATAACCCTATTCACTCGCTCCCAAATGCTCCCATGCAAAGCAAGCAAAACGAACAACACGCTAAACGTGACCATCAACTATGTATCCAGCAAATATACGAAGATACCCCAGATCAGTCCCATTCCCCATAACCTCCTCTCCTAGCACATCCCCCACTCCTCCCCCATACCCACCCCCGGACTCTGATACCTCCCATCTGCCGTCAAAAGCTCCAACATCGCACTCAACAGCCCGTCCTCCAGCCCCATCCCCTGCAACTCCGTGACTTTCTGCAGAACGCTCTTCTTCTCGTCGCCCACCACGTTCAAAATATCCCACTTCCTATCCATGTACATGTTCGCATGAAGTAAGAGGTCACCTGTGATGCGGGGAATAGGGTCTGTGATGTCGAGTTGCGGACCCGAGGAAGTTGCCGTCGATGTAGGAAGCTCGATGATGCATGTTTGAGAGGTAGGGACGGCGGAAAGGGTAATGAGAGTACCATTAGGGACGCTAGAGATGGTGTAGGGGAGGGATTTGGCGCGTTTGCCTGAGGTGGTTATGCAGCGGATTTCCGGCGTTGTGGCTGAACTGGAAGTGCTGGGGCTGCTGGGCGTGTGGGCTATCAGTCGGACTTTCCACTCTCGCGTCTTGGGAATGCTGGGGTTGTCGTTGGGATATGTAGGGCCGATCTTGATGACACCGGTGTCTTGCTTGTAGGTGATTGGGGTGTAGACGAATGTGACGGTTTGCTCGTCCTTGATTTCGACATCGCTGGATTCCACCATTTGGAAACCACCGTCGTCAACGTGGGAGCCAGTGCCATCGTCTTCGATGAGGTCGAAGGAGCCGTCCGCGCCCACCACGAGGAGTATTTCGATGCCTTCGGGATTGGGAGAGCCACTCTTGGGACGCCAGGCTGCGTCGAGGGGAATTATAGCGCCTTCAGGGGCAAGAACTGGTGTTTGGTTCAGTGGTCGATGGAGTTGGAAGCGACGGTCGCCATCGTAGACAACGCCCGTGAAAATGTCGGCATAGCGTTTTGGCGGGAACCACATTTTGATGGCGCCCAAGTGTGTCGTCTTGTCGCGAGGTTGGGTAATGGGCGCCACAATGAGCTCACTGCCGAAGCGATACTGGTTCGGGACCTGGTAGGCCTCGTCACGGTCCGCATAGTCCCAGTACATTGGTGTAATGATTGGCTCATCGTTCAAAGCAGAACGAGCGTTCATCGTGTAGGTGTATGGAATCAGTCGGTGCCGCAAACGTAACGTGTCTTCTACAATCTTACATGCTTCGTCGCTGAAGGCCCATGGCTCGCGGGTATTGAAAGGATTGTTGTCCGAATGCAGGCGGAGAATAGGGGACCAGCAGCCAAGTTGAACCCACCTCGTGTACAGCTCATCGTCCTTGTAGCCATGGGTATGTCCGCCAATGTCGTTACTCCACCATCCGTAACCGATGTTGGACGCAGTGGCTGTGAACTCGGGTTGGAAGTCCAAAGAGTTCCAGGTGATAATCGCATCTCCCGAGAAACCAATCTGGTATCGCTGAGCGCCAGGTCCACCAAAACGCGAGAAGATCAACGGTCGCTGGGTACCACGGCCAATGTCCAAAAAGTGGAAGTGATTCAGCACCCAAAGAGGATCCACACCAGGAATCTTAGACCCTTGACCCTGCTGCCAGTCAATCCACCAAAAGTCAACACCTCGTGCCTCGTGCTGGTGGTGCACAATGTCGAAGTACGCATCAACGAACGTCTTGTCGGTGCAATCAAACTCGATAGCCCTCTTGGTGCTCGGATCGACACCAACAAACTTGGCGACCTCTGGATACTGTTCCTCCCAGTGCCTGATGCCCTGAGCGGGATGCAAGTTGAGCGTAATCTTCATGCCGCGCTCGTGAAGCTTCTTCATAAACGCATCCGGATCCGGGAACAATTCCTTGTTCCACGTGTAACCTGTCCAGCCATCCTCACCGGCGGGGATCTCACTCCCAGCCCGCACAAGATGCCAGTCCATATCCACCACGGCGACATTCATGGGAACATCGTCCCGGTCGAAATGGTCGTGCAGCTCGAAATATTCCTTCTCGTCATACCGATGGTAACGGCTCCACCAATTACCCATGGCGAAGCGCGGCAACAGTGGCTGGCTCCCGGATACCGCATAGTATGCTCGCATCGCCTCACGGTAATCGTGCCCATACAAGAAGATATACGCATCGCTCCGGTCACCACCAAGCCGCGGGGCAATCCACCCATTGCTCTCAAACAACATGCTCTTCGTATCATCCAACACAGCAAAGCCCTCACGCGACAAGACTCCGGGCCCTAACTCTCTTCTCCCATCTGCACCATCCAAAGTCCTAGTTGTGCCGCCCAGATTCGAAACCTGCTGTCCATAGGTCCATTTCGCCGCCACGGTTCCCTTCAGATGTATGACAAAGCCCTCTCCGCTGAACTTCTTCTTGTTGTACACGACATGGAAGCGCTTAGTCACAATCTCCAGTAGGTCGCCGCGGTCCCAGACATAAAAGTCCGGAACCGCCAACTTGCGGTTGACGGCAAAGGTACTCGCGCGGTCTTCGAAGCGGTTGTCCTCGGCCCACTCGAAGCGCAACAGACCGTCGCTAAGGACCATGAATCTGTACTTGTCGCCCTGCACAATGGCATCGGAATGGGCGAGCGGACGGGTCTTGAAGTCGTAGCGCGCAGGCGTCGTCATAGCGGCGGCGGTGGGCTGTATATCAGATATTCTACGCAAAAAAACAAGATCACAGGTCTCAAGTCAGACCTCTTTCTACTCGACGGTGAGTAATAAGAGCAGCCTTCATGTTGAAGAGACGGGAAGGGCGGACATTGAGGGTTGTAAATAGCAGCAAGTTGTAATGCCCAGCTTTAATGCGGGCGGCTCGTGACCTCGGAACATATTTTGTGGGGTGTCAGACGATCGCCATGTTCCTGACCGCCATCGGCAATCTTGCCCACGATGGGAGGGGGGAGGCAGAGGCGGAGGAGGAGGAAGAGGAGGAGAAGAGGGGGGGCTGGGTGAACGGCTGGGGAAGAGGGAGTGAAGAGGATGGAGCGTGCTACATGGCATCGTGAGAGGTGTTCACGCGCACGGCGTCATTCAGCCCAAATCTGTTCTGTACCTGCATTCAACCACTGAGATGACCGAGTGCGCAACCATCCAACGACCGGCTAGGTGATCGTGACGGAGTGGAATGGGATGGGTGACAGTGGCAGGGGATTATACGTGCTTATATAGATTGCTAATGCGTGTTCCAGTCTTTGTAACCTTGCGGATCTTTGACCTTCCTCTTCTCACAACTTGGAATGCTGTCAAGCGATGCCTTTGGATGACACGACGATCTTGTGCACATCATCCAATACAACATCTTCTTCGACACAAAGCGCGCGCGTGTTCTCTCGTGCGACAAGTAAGACCAAGCTGATATCTCCACGCTTCAACCTTTTCGGGGAACGAAGATGCAGAATGGAAGACATTAGGAGAGGAACATACGAAGTACCTTCAACAACATGATACATCCACAACTTGAGTCCAGATCTATCCTCTCCTACATCACACTCTCCAGCACTTTCCGCACTTTTGATCTATCTCCGCAAGTATACAGGGGCAAGGAAATAGATACGAGGCTTCGTGAAACACACAAGTTCTGTAGCCATGGTTACTCCGTTGCTAGGGTAGATGTCTGTGTGCATATTATGCCAGCCAGAGAGATACAGTCCACATATCATTCCCTATAGATAGATCTATTCTACGAGTTGAAAATCCGACTATACAACTTCTCATGCCTCCCCACCCAAAGATCCATAACCGGCACACTCTGCCCCGCATCCTCCACCCCCATCTCCCACCCCTCCTCAACAAGCCCTTGAATCCTCTCCTTCAGCTCGCCCCCAGCAAGTACACCCTGCGCCTGATAAGGCCCCATGACGCTCGCCCGAACCGCCGCACTAACCACGGTGCGCGCATGCGAGAAGAGAAAAAGGTACGCAGCGTCGTGTAGCGGGACGTCGAGCACACGGGTGACGAGACCCCACAGCGGCGCAAGATGGGCATTGATGCTATCGCATGATTTCAGTGTCTTGGAGAAGGAGGTGAGGGAGGTGATGGCTGCGTTGGTGGGTTTCTGTGCGTAATGTGATTTGTAGCTGCGGTCCCAGACTGTGAGGAGGGCGCGGCCTTGGGCTATGCTTGCGCGTCGAGCTACAGTGCAGGGCGTACTTGCGTCGAAATCATTGTCAAGTGTTTCCACGTCTTCTGGGTGTCGGTAGCCTGCCATTACGTATGGCAGTGCTGTGCTGGCGAGCGTTGAGAGTGAAAGGCGGAGGAAGGTGTAGAAGGAGGGCAGCTGTGATGCCGATGGGGGTGAGGGCCTGTGATGTGCTAGGTAGGATTCTAGGCCGCTGCTGAAGGCGAAGGAGCCCAGTGGGAGGGCGGAATCGGAGAGGAGAAGAAGCGCATGGAGGGCTGTGTATTGTTAGGGTGGGTGTGTATGGGTATTTATGGAATGGGTGGGGATAGGACGTGATGGAATGGGATAGGCGGGAGTGCGCACCTTCGGCCTTCGACTGTGATGATGTTAATGGGCCGGGGAAGGGCGACGAGGGGTTTAATCTGGCTTTTGCATCGTGGAGACGTTGCTCGAGGTCAGCAATCTCATCTTTTAGAATCTGCTGGTCGTCAAAGGTCATCATGGAGGAGGATGCGAGACAAGATCAACAAGCTTTCAGCTTGGCGAGCCTTGTCATTCATCCGATAGATACGTGAAGATAGCGTTTGAACCATCACCACATCAAAAACATCACCCTGGAGAAAGCATACTCCTCCCTCTAAATAACCTATTCGCTATTCCTACAGTCGTGTCGTCAATGTCGTTTCATGCCAGGTGCCCAAACTCCGAGGCCATTTCATAGCGGCCAATTACGGCCAGCAGCCATGCATCATCCACCCCATTGAACCCATCCATTACAGTAGTACCACTGCAAGAAATTTGATCATCCGATACCCTAATAATGCCGCCGAATCCCGAACTGGGTATTGTGAAAGTTGCATGGAGAAAGGAGAAAGGAGCCAGAGACACCGCATCCCAAAGCAAACCCGCACAGGAGAGGGCGTAATGCCGGGAGATGATGTGGACGAAGGAAAAGCTAGGGTTGCTCCGTCTTCTCGTCCTTGGTCTCCTCTTTGGCTTTGGGGATGTCGCCAAAGGGTGTGGCAGTCGCATCCTTTGCAGCCTCGTAGTTCTTCACGCTTGTCTTCATGAATAGCGTCTTCGGCTTGGAACTAATCGTTCTCCGTTAGCAGACCATTTGACAGTGCTGGGCCACGGATCCTAATGCATACTTCTTGAGGATATTGCGGCCACGGTGAGCACTCAGCTTGCGTGTGGCCGGAGACATGATTTCGTCAGAAGGAGAAACTAACTGCGTCGTCCTACTACATGTTAGCTTGTGTATGCAGATACAAATGCCCGCAATCGCACTCACTTCTTCTCATCTAGGCGCGACTGCAGCATCTGGCGGTGGTAGTCCATGCTCTTGTGCGTCTCCTTCTCGGGGGAGGCTGCGCGTTTGACCTGCGCGTTGGCGTCACGGTCGCTGAGAACGTTGACAGACATTTGGAACGTTGTATACGCTAACGTGTGTGAAATCTGGAGAGTTGTGTGTGTTGAAAAGACGATATGGGTGCGTTGAAATGGAATTTATGTGTTGTGTGCAGAGGAGAGGCTTCAGTCTAACGTATGTGGGGCGTGATGAGTGTAAGAATGAAGTATTTGCCTATTTTGTTTGATAGGGCTGGTTGGCTGGGCAACAGAGAGAACGTGCGTGGTGACGTCATGGTGTTTACCCTACCTAACTCCTCACCCCTCCCTCACCACTGTTACTTGACCTGTCACACGAGGAGACTGTACATGTACCCGCATTTTTACGAAATAAAGGAGGCATAAAGAGGCTCGTTGCCTTCATTAACTTGTACATCTACTCATCTTCAATACCCACAGTATCTTGATTCCGCGGCGGAAATGGCAGGAAGAGATATCACCACCACCACCACCACCGATACCTCTAACTCGATCCATTCAATCAATCCACTAGCAAATCCCACCAAAAACGCAGTGCTGACCAGTCCACCCAGCACAGTACGTGCTATATACCGCACACATAACGAAGAACCAACCCCCCACCCTCATAACAGCCTACAAAGCCCACTCCTCCCTATCCTCCGTAGCCGCAATAAACGGCTCATCGATAAGCTCAACAGCCAGCTCACTACACAACACACTGCAAAAAACTAGTCAGCTAAAAAGACCTCAATGAAAATTGAAAAGTGGGAAAAACTCACCAAGACGACCCAACCAAAGCATCCAACTCCCTAATCGCCTTCTCCCTCTTCGACCCCACACCCGTCCCCTTGCTAACCTCCATCTGCAACTCAGCAATGCGCTTCCCCCTCGCAATCCCCGCAAGCTCCACCACCCTCTTCGCCAAGCAATCACTATGGAAAGCATGCTGACACGGAAACACGAAAAACTGACGAGCGAGCAGCGGTAACCCGCAAACATAGCAGCGCTCCCCAGGCTCCACAATCGCATATCTCTGCTCCAACGCTTTAATATCCGTCTTGATGTGTGCAGCCGTCTCCTCACTCTCATCCATCTCCTGCTTGAGCTCGTCGATTTTGCGCGAGTAGTCTTCGAGCGCGGTGCAAATTTCCTCTTTGAAGTCGTCGATGACGACAAAGTCGGGGAAGAAGGGGATCAGGTCCTCGATACGGAGGAGGTCGACGCGACGGAGGAACTCGATGGCGGTTTTGATGCCCGAGGATTGCGAAATCACCTTTTTGGCGATGGCGAGCCATAGCTTTTTGCGGAGGGCGGGCGCCGTGTTGGAGCGGTCAGCGACGTTGCTGGCGAGCTCGACTTCGTCGTATTTGAGGGCGAGGTCGACGGCTTGTACGTATTGGCCCATGGAGCTATAGATGTGGACGCAAGATTGGACTCGCTTGTGCTGTATGCAGAGTCGAAGGGCAAAATCTGCATCATAGTTCTGCTCATTTGCGTACGACTGTCCTTCTAGGTAGGCAAGTAAAGCTGCCTCGTCACTCGTGGGGTGGGATGCGTATATCGATATGAGGGTGTTGTGTATGGCAGCATCTGTTGACTGGCGCTGGTTGATTTCAAAGAGAAGGTATCGAACGGCTTGGTTTTGGGCCAGTGACGCCTTGGTGATGTTGTTGTAGTTAAGAAAAGCCGGAATGAGCTTCTGTGCGTCTAGATTCGTTTGACGCATCATGATCTCGACGAGATCGACGGGCACGTTGACCATGAGGACACTGCTGTACTTGTAAAAGACCTCTTGATCGGTTTGCTTCTTGAGGACATCTAGCGTCTCCTGCCACCTTTCTCTTTGCACCCAGTATGCAAGAACGTAGTTGTAGTCGTTTACCACAGTTGCGAAGTACAATAATTCTTCCTCTCTTCCATGACTGCTGGTGATTTCGTAGACGGTTTTGCGGTCTAAATCAGACTTGTATCTTGAGACAAAATCCTGATACTCTTTCCGAATAACCGAGAGTTGATCTTGTGTTTCGGCTGTGTTCATGCTTTCCGAAAGCTCTGCTTTTGTAGTGATTGTGTCGTCCAGTGTGTTGAGCTTCGCCATGTACAACTCGATCAACCATGTTGCGACCATGACTCGCTGCATTATCGACGATTTCTTCAAAGTAGACAGCTTTGTGAGCAGATACTTGCGCAAAGCATCATGCTCGCCTTTGTCAATGAAGGTAAGCGCAACCTGTTCAAACGGTTTCGTGCTCCGGCCGTAGACCGCAGCAGCTTCCATATACTGGCCTCTTCCAACCAAATAGTCGCCGGAAGCTGTTGCCACGGCATCTTTCTGGGGCGCGGTTTTGGCAAATTGCGACGCTGCATCGAAGTGTTGAGCTTTCAGCATAATCTTCCAGATATCTCGAGCTTCATCGGTGATGACAATTTCGAAGATCTCTTGACTGGTAAAGAGCCAGTATGTGTTCTTCTTGATATCTGCCACCAGTCCAAGGGCGCTGTGACCGGGCTCTAGCACGTGTTGATCCAGCACTACGGTGTCGTCCAATCTGTTGGTCGCGACTATCCTGCCTTCGACCAGCTGAAGAATATGCCACTGGCTGAGAATCATCGACTGAACAGATTCTTGCGATCTCCTTGTTCGTCCACTAGCAGTCTGCGATGGGGGTAATTGTGATCTGGGCAACATCTTAGAATCACCCAGAACCTTACCACCAAGTTCTGACAAGTCTGAAGAGAAGTATAGCTTCCCGGTTAGCACGCCTTGGGAAGTGAGCCAGCCGAATATCCTCTCGATAGCCATATGGTCTAATGAGTGAGCCTCTTGTAACTCCGGAGACACAGCAAGGAGGGATGTGACCCCGGATGAAACATTTCCCAGCTCATGGACAGTCGCCGACTCGCTCTCAAACAATCTGGAGAATATCGACCCGCTCCCTTCCGATCCATGGCGCCCGACCTTCCCCGCAAAGTGCAGGAACGAGGACGGCGTCGCAATGATGATCCTCCGTAGATCCACCCTGCCTGGAATGATGTCGGTCCAGAGACCCGTGATCGGCCCGTCATTGGTCTTATATACGCCTTTCAAATAGCGCTCTTCCCGTCTGTAGAACTCGGAGGAAGGCTCAATGTATACTTCGTAGACATTCCCGTCCGCTGCTCCTATGAGGATTTCCCTGGTCGAAGCTGTTGGCTGTGACGGATTCCACGATATGCTCTCAATCCCAACACCCTTCAGCCTCGATAGAGCTTTCGGCGCCCGCGATTGTGTGTGGAGGTAGAAGTTCTCGGCCAGGGTGGTGGTGATGATAAGGTGGGAGGCGGAAGGATCGAGGAATAGGCGCCTGATGACACCAATCTCAGAGGCTTTCTTGGGTAGATCGATATCTTTGTAGAGTAAGCATGGGCTTCTTCGAGGTAATCTTGCTACACAAGACTACACACCATCTATATCCGCGGGGCTGTCGAGGTCTATTCGCAGTATGCGCCCGGTCGACAAAGCGAGAATCAACACATTGTTTGCGACAGCCGCTGCGACGAAATCAGAGGCTACGGAGAACTGCATCGAAGCGCGCTCGATATTAAACATGGGCAGCGACGCATCGTCTTGAAGGTCGCCGGTGCCGGGCGCGGCGTATCCTGTGGACAAGTCGTACGCCATGGCGGTATCTACAGAGACGTTCGCTATGAGCCGCGTTCTATCATGACATGTGCGCGCAAAGGCAGCTTGGGCCGCTTGGAAGCGTCTTCGAGGCGCAATCTCGTTGTTGTGATTTGTATGTAGATATATGATGTAGTTGCAGTGTAGGTATCAACTAGCATTGAAGCTTTGGAGCTCGGTTCGGAGATGGAGCGGTGATGGATCGGGGTCGGAAAATGGCACAGGGTCACGTGGTCACTGCCAACGACCGTGTATAGTCGTGGTTATCAAGCAAGTTGAAAGAAATGAGTTTTTCATTTACAAATAGTTACAGGACAATTCTATCTCCGTTGAAATATGGTATGGGGTAACAGACGGAGTGATGAGGACACTGGGCGGTTTATGACCATTATATATATGTAAAACAATCATTCAATCTATCCAGGACTGTGGTCGACCGATCCCACGAAAAAGTTCAAGAATACTTATTATAGATTAAAGTCGGTTCTAGTCAGAGAACGCGACAAAATGGTACGATCTCATACCTAAATCGTCATCAACATGACAGTAATAATTTGAAAAATCAGTACCTCAGTCAGTTAACTTTCAAGAAGCTCTAAGTCTCCTTATAATACAACCTCTTCAGCCTTGCCACAAACCCACGCTTCTCGCTCTCAGGCAACCGCTCAATCTCCACCGGCTCGCCATTAACTCCAGTATTAGTAACAGCATTCTGTTGTTTTCCAAGGTAATAATCTACAAACACGTCAGTGACCTCATGTTACATAGATACCTAAGTAGGTACTCGAAACGAATCGCGTGAAGACTTACTAGGCATACAAAGCGAAAAGATGATCGGCAGAATATTTAATACAATCGCAACAAGGAACAAGATTCCATTGACGCGAGTATACGCCCTGATTGCACCCTGACGAATCGGACTTGCCCAACCGTACTTTGTACGTAGGATCTTGATGCTCCCATAAATCTTGGTGAGAGTGGCCTCAGGGACGTCAGGCATTTCTTCGCGCATGTACGGCAGCATTCGGTCGGCCCAGATGGCGCCAGCTACCGTATATCCGACAGAGGAAGCAAGCGTAGTCCACAGCGAGAGAATTGCGAGCGCAGAGGAAATATCCTCATGTCGAACTGAAGCTTGCGATCCGACTCGGACTCCGATGACGGTGAAGGCACCGCAGCCTAGGAGGATTTGGGACATCACGAGTGCGCCGGTGTTCTGGGAACTTCGCAGGTCGGATGTCATGAGGACGGCGTAACCGATGAATTTAAGAACCGCGCCGAGAACCATAAGGGTTTTGTATCTGTGGGAAAAGCGGTGGATGAGGCCGCCGGAAATACTCAGCAGGCACAAGACCAATGTTGTGGTGTTGAGGAATGTGTTCCAGCCATAGTTTGACCAGTCTTTGATGATGTAGACGTAGGACGAGAGGTAGTTTGCTCGTATGGCGCTTCCCATTTTGCCCGTAACATCAACCAGGATTGCGCATATGAACGCGCGGTTCCGGAAAATACGACGCGTCATGATGGGTTTCGGCGCAATCAATATCTCGAAAGCGGCGAAGATTCCCAGTACAACGAAGCCAACAATAAGCATAGCAATTATTGACGGATTATTCCATCCGCCCTTTGCCGTCTTGTATAGATTGAAAGGAAGCAGGACCAGAGCAAAACCTAGGCCGAGAAGGATAAGGCCAACGAGGTCGATATCGATGAAGCCGCGCCAAGCAAGATTCACATAGTCTTTCCAAGACTGGATCTTTATGCCCTCACGTCTTGCAACGCCTGCTTCGCCAAAGCTGACTATACCGGCCTTGTCGGCTCGCCTTTGAACACCGTAGAGCGTAAGGATGGCAGGAATAAGCAGCACTGGCATCATTATGGCGAACATGCCCAAGCCCCAACGCCAATGATCAGGTATCATAGCATCCGCGATGAATCCGTTGATGAAGACAGTAATAATGAACGGAGCACTAAGCAGACCGCCCCAGAAAGCGCGCCATTCCAAGGGCGTGAGATCCGCCACGATGATATCGCTCAAAAGATCAAGACCAGATTTGCCGAAGGCAGTGAACGAGATACCGATGGTGTAGGCAGCTATGTTTTTGCAGGTTGCCGCAACGGAAAAGCCAATGATGTAAAAGAGCAGGACGATGACATAGCATGTTGGACGCGATGTGATATCCGATAACTTGCCGATGAACGGCTTCGAGATGGCGCGGATGATCGTACTCGCAGTGCCAATTGAACTGATCTGAGCGTGGTGCGAGAATGCGGAGGCAGCGATAACGGTGAATTGACTAGTGATTCCCTGATCCAGTGCGTATCCAAACATAGTGAGACCTATCGAAGCGGTAAGAATGTACAAGAGCAGACGCCCCGATCGTCCAGAGTTGTGCAACACATGGCTAAATCGTTCAGCCTTTTTGACGCCAGGTATTTCCGACTCGATTGGGGGTTTTTCGAGGTCATTGTCAATATTGTCGTTAACGGCCTGGATGATCGGATCCTTCGTTTCTGTCTGGGTGGGTGGCCCAGCAGGTTGAGGTGTGGGCTGGGGAAACACTGATATATTTTTCGACTCCATATCCGCTCGTACAGCTCGAACTGAAAGAAAAAAGCAAGAGAGTCAAGGTATTCCTACCAAAAAAGTCTCCCAAGCGACGCCAGCATCTCTTATGTATTAAAAAACGAACAACCACCCCCTCCCAGCAATTTTTACCCGCAGCCTGTTCCAACGAACATACCTAGCCGCCCATGACTAGAACTACTCTGGACGGCCTGGACATGAACGAGATTCAGGTCATCCGATCATCAGATAGCTAGAACCGAGAATAGCAGGGATATCTACCTTCTAGTAACGCGTTTTAGTAAGAAAAATTTATGACTTACCTTTTGCCTGTTTGGTGTGCACGTCTGGATCTCCAGCTCGACATACCAAGCCACTAATGACCACTCGTAAGCCCTAGAATGTCAAACTTTTCCATTGTTCAGGCGGGAAAAAGTCAGTCGGGGGCTGATTTCCAGTAGAAGTACAATCATTGCCCTTCATAAAAGGAACTATCTAGAGGCGCTTTTTACTTCGTAGACAGCAAGTTTTCTCCCGTCGTAATTATAGTTACAATGCTCACTTCTTCTCCAAACATAAAAAGGCTCTCTCTACAACACATCAAATCGGCAATAAACCCAGCCCAGCATGCCGAACAGCGAACACAAGAAGATCGGTAGATAGTTACCTAGACCAGGTAATGAACAAGCGGAAGTACTTCCAAACCAAGCAAATCCAACACCTTTTACAACCTTGGCGATGAAATCCCTCCCGCTTTTCCGACGCCTTAAGCCTACTCCAATCTTATCAGATGCAACTCCATCTCGGCATCGACGGCACCACTGAGCAGCGTGTTTATCCGCAATTGGAGACGCGCAAGGTGGAAAGTTGATGTATTTGGGCGGAAGAAACTGGACTTGGGTTGTTTTTCTCGATGTTTTTATTCAGAGCTAACTTAGGTAGTTAACTAACGGATACTGTAGTGGGATTAGAGGGACCCACATTGTTGTGTACTATGGTGCCATGGTTGGGGAGCAGTGAGCAGTGTAGCCATATACTCTATAAAGTGGGTTCACTTAACTACTCTAAGGCAGGCTGATATTTCTCCTTTCTTCCTTCAACAACCTTGCCTCGGAAGCAACGCTCGCGTCGACCACCAATGTAACCAAATGCACGGCGAGCTCACCGACAAAGCACAACATGAAGAAATGACTACAACTTGAACATACGAACCTAAGCATATAGGAGAAGGGATGTTTTCTACGTACCATAGCCATTATACGGGTACGATAGCGTTTTCGTGACCAGATATATGCTACATACCTACCTATGTATCAGACACCCTCAGATCACCCTACCGGCCTACCATAGTAGACACACATGCATGATGCCATAACGAAGAGAACAAACCCAACTCATTCACCAACCGAGTACACCGCTCTTGGCCTCTAACCACAACCTCTGACCGCTATTCGACCCAGCACTCGGCCCCCCCTCCCCCAAACGCCAAACTCCCTTTTGTCTAACCTCACCACAAGTACCCTCCCAATGCTTTTCTCTGCCACACTCACATCTGACACCATGCCCTACCTCTTCAAAGCTCGCCCCGCGATATCCTTTCGAAACTGCATGCCCTCGAATCGAATGCTCGCCACGCCCTTATATGCCTTCGCAACGGCATCCTCGAGCGAAGCCGCTGTAGCGGTAGAAGCAATGACGCGACCCCCTGCCGTCCTGAGCGTGTTATCCATGAACGAGGTGCCGGCGTGAAATAATACGACGTCTATTTATAAGGCGTCAGTAAACGGTATCTTGTCGCCGCGTTGGCGGGGGTTTTATTCGGAAAGGAACACCGTTTGACGTAGTCAGGGAGAGTGGTAGCTAATTTTGCAGGAAAGGGGGGGAAGGAGGATGATTCAACAAACAACATACCATCAGGAACAGGCCCAATCTCCATAACAGTCCCCTTGACATAACTCCCCGGGTACCCCCCCGCAGCCACAACAACCGTAGCCGCCGCCCCTCCCTTAACTTTCAACTCTACGCTCTCCAACCGCCCCTCCGTACAAGCCACCATAACCTCCGCAAGATCGCTCTCCATCAACGCCAATAAGCTCTGCGTCTCCGGATCCCCAAACCGCACATTATACTCCAGCGTCCTCGGCCCATCTTTCGTCATCATCAAACCTGTAAACAACACACCTTTAAACTCAAATCCCTCCCCCCTCATCCCATCCACCGTGGGCTGCAAAATCTCCCTATGAACCTTCTCGATGACATCGGCCGGCGCAATGCGCGTGGGCGCATAGGTTCCCATCCCCCCCGTGTTAGGCCCCATGTCCCCATCCCCGATCCTCTTGTGGTCCTGCGCGGGCGGCAAACTGCGAATCGTAGTCCCATCGCTGAAGGTAAGAAACGAAAGCTCGTCGCCCTCGAGAAACTCTTCGATGACCACTTCATCGCCTGCGGAACCAAACTCCTTGTCTAGCATGATTTCTTTGAGTGCGGCTTGTGCTTCCTGTTTGGTCTGCGGGATGATGACGCCCTTACCAGCGGCCAGGCCATCGGCCTTGATGACTACCTTGTGTTCGACGGTATCTAGATACGCCTTTGCTTTTTCGTAATCGGAGAAGTTTTCGTATGCGGCGGTGGGGATCTTGTTGCGTTTCATGAAGTCTTTTGAGAAGGTCTTGCTACCTTCCATGCGTGCGGCTGCTCGACTCGGCCCGAAACATCGTATCCCGCTGTGTTCTTCAAAGTAGTCGGAGATGCCTGCGACGAGAGGGGCTTCGGGACCGGGAACTACGAGGTTCACGCTGTGTTCTTTGGCGAATTGGACGAGGGCGGGGAAGTCTTCTTGCTTGATTGAGGCAATGTTTGTGGTTTTGGGGAGCGTGGCGGTGCCTGTTTTCAAAGTCAGTGATAAAGCAAATGAGCGTGATGTAGGTTAGAAATCTTGCCTCCATTGCCGGGCACGACGAAAATGTGATCAATTCGTGGTGATTGTAGCAATTTCCATGCGAGCGCATGTTCGCGGCCTCCATTGCCAACGAGTAGAACACGGAGCTTTTCCGCCATGGCTGGTCTTGAGGTCTGGTGTCGGTCGTGTTGAACTTTTGGATAATTAGGCAGTTTTGACGAGGAAATGGAGTGGTAAAAGCGATATGGAGGCTTTGGAGGGGTTGAGGGGAGATTTTTTGGTAGGGCTGAGGTGCCCCGCGGCGCATATGTGGGGTAGCTAAGAGTAAAATTCAGGGACGTCGAACAGGGTTGAGGCCATTAGATGGGTGAAAGACATAAAAAGGAATTGGTAGTAATAGGAAACATGGATGAAATTGGGTATCAGTATGCAACAAACTCTCCCAAGAGTCCTCCCAATCATGGTGCAGAAGAGTCGGCCCAGAGCATCTTACACAGCGCCCAGTAAGAAAAGCGTGGAACAAACATGACCAGTGTGCTGACACGAACCTATATCTAGTCATTCAAAAACAAATCAACAATCCTCGTCATTCGTTCTTTGCGGACCGTCTTCTCTCTATCTTTGAGCTTATCCGAGTTGGGGCCTCGAAACAATACATCGGCAAAGACAGCTGCATGGTTCCTATGCATGAGCTGCTTAACAGCCACCTGCGGCACTTTGCTCAACGTCTTCCTCCGAACAGATGCTTTCGGTGACGCGGGTAAATCCATGCTCGAACGCGGCGTCGACGTCTTTTCCGGCCTAGATGCTTCGGAAATCGAGTTTGCTACTCTTTGTAGCATTGAGATGATAAGCAGGAAGGAGGCGTTGTGATTTGGGGCAGATGCGAGGATCTCAAGGGCCCACATCTTCTCATCATCTGGATCTAATTGCTGTCGTGACCTCTCACGCGTAATGATGCCTTCTTCCAACTTCTCCCACAAGCTCTTCGTAATGATGCCGTCTTGTAGACTTCGTAGGAAAGTGAGCAGAACACCTGCCATTACCTCCAACTTAAGCTTTGCAGGCGTACCGACGGGGAACGCTTGTTCAAGAGGCTCATCGCAGTCAAGAGCGTCGTACACATCGGCCGCAATTTCCTCGCCTTCTATATCCTCTGCTTGGCCGGAAAATGGCCAGGCCGCGTTATGCTGCCAAGGTGCTCTCTCTTTATCCCCCTCGCAGCCAGTCATGCCCCATGCCGCGAGCGTACGCTCCGTCAAGTCTTCTATGGCTTCCGTCAGCCGAAATATCTCGCGGGGTACCGAGTATCTCACCCCATCACTGACGTCCGGCTTCTGGCCTTGAAGCTTGCGGATTCCTCCTTCCGGAATTCTGATAAGCTTATCAACCGTCCGTGAGAGCGCTGATTGTTGCCAACTTCCCCGAATCGGTAGAAAATGATCGCGGCCGTCATGTACTCGTAGGACAAGTATCTCGTCCAGTGTCGATGTTCCTTCGTTTAACTCGCGAGCCATCCCGAGATCCATCATCTTCAACCTAAGTTCCGCACTACAGACTTCTGCAGGCTCAAGCGTAAACTGCTGGTTCAGGTTGTCGGCAGGTGCTTTGGAACTTGTGTCTGGATCTCGGTCGAAAGTAATGCTTAGCCAAGGTGGAAACGGTCCCTCTTGTTGGTCTTTGTTGACGGGTCGATCCGTGAAGCCAAAAGTAGCAGATACTCGGCCAGTATTGGCAATGGTTATGTTGCGACGCTTCGATTTCGCATAATGGACTTCACCGAAGTCGACGCCGTCAAAACTGCTATCGGTTGTGTCCTTGTTCTCCAGTGCCAGAGTGCCTGTAGATCGATCGACAACAAGGGTAACAGACGGACGTCCTTCGTTCTCTTGTCGATCTAGCTCCCTCGCAACCTCCTGATGCACGGCAGCCTTCAACTCTGGAACCACGGCGTCATACTTGAGGGCAAAAACAGCTTCCAGAGGCTTGTGGTCCGAGGAGAGCACTCGCATGTGAGCCGTGTAATACTCCAGCAAGATCTCATCTTGAAAGCCGTCCTTTGTGACAACAGCTTCCGGTTCGGGGTTTTCATTTTCATCATACTCATCATAACCATCGTTAGCACCATCGGTCTCGGGATCGTAATCGTACAGCACCGATTCGTCGTCCCCGGCAGCGTCCATTCCGTTGGCTTTCATCTGTTCATCCCTTTTCCTTGCCTCGGCTTGTTCTTTCGCTTTAGCATCGTATCGTTGCTTTGCTGTTCTTGTTCGATACAGGATACGATCGCACCAACTCGGACAGCGATGCTTCTCGCTGGAGTCGAAAACGCCTACACTTCCAATGTCGTATTTGTAGGATGGTAAAAATCGAATGGGGCCTTCCCCCCATCCATCGTGGAACGCTTTACCCGCCTTTTGCACTTGCACGAGCTCGTCATGGGGAAGAAGCGAGTCAATTGTCGTTTGCAAAGATGCTGGGTCCAACTCTGGTGGTAATGGTACAGCGTCCTCCGATTTGTCCGCATTCGCTGCTTGAGAAGTGTGTTTAGAGTGAGCGGAGTCTGCCACATCAACATTTGTGTTTTTGGACGTGTCCGACTCGGGATCAAGCCCTTTGACGTGGATAGTGAGCAGACGACGGACATCGTCCCCCGGCATCCCTTCAAGCCGAAAGTTGAGATCACCAAACCAGAATGCAAAGTCTTCTTCCCCCAGCGTCTCCCCGTGACCTTGCGTCATTCCCATCGCATCTGTAACAGGATCAAAACGCGTGCGGCTAGTGATCTGACCAGCATCCCATATCCTGCGATCCATGGACGTCTTGTCCGCACCAGCAGCCAGATGCGAGTTGACAAATACGAGCCTAGTGGTCTCACCCAAAACCAATCGAGCTGTTACGGCGCCTTTATTGCCCATATAACCCATCAACCCTGTGCCAACGCTAGTCGTGCTAACCGCCTTGATTTGGGGGTGGATGGTTGGAGAAGCATATATGAGAAGCAGCAATCCAATCAGCTGCTGCTCTGCCACTAACTGATATCCCTCCGGCATAGCCGCGCCCACAGCTTCCTTCCACCGGTTCGCGACTGAAGGGTCAGTGTAGGGCCTGAGGGCCTCGGAAAACGAACTGATATCGACAACTTCCTGCAGCCCAAGCGCATAGATTCCCACCTCTTCGTAACCAGGTGTCACCTGATGGCCGTTCATCGGAACCGTAGACGCAACCGATGTTCTTCTCGCTTCTTGCGCTTCAACGCTTTCCCGGGCACTTTCAACTTTCGTATCGGCCACGCCTAGCCCTGCCAGTGACTCTTCCACACCCTTCCCGCCGACAAACCAAGCTCCTACATCATGTTCCACGCCCTTCATTGCCGCCACGTTCCAGCTGCCGACCTTGATGCGTACATTGCGTGCTCGCGTGTACTCGGCCCTACGATCATAGAGAGCCTGCGATAGCGTTTGATGGGTCGATACGGCAGACGGACTTGTATTCGCATCGGGATATGCACCAGGAATATTGGCCTCCAGACGCTCCGTAGAGCTCGAGTCTGCTTCCGACTGCATGGTGGGATGTTGATGGGAAGAAGTAGTTACAAGAAGACAGGGGGATAGAAGGGAGAGTGTCTTTATAGAGTGCAGGTAGCCTCTTCAGTCCATGGTGAATGTGACTGCGACTGTGGCGGCCTTGAGCTCCGACTTCACTCAACGCTCCATGACGACTGAAAAAGCAGCCACCATGGATCCAAGTGACGAGATGCGTGGGGGCAGTGCTGCACGTGACGTAAGTGGCCCAGGCTTCGCAAGCCCCTCCCGCGCTCCCCAAGCACAACCACTCGCGATTCCACTCGACAGCGATCTTCACTCCGCCATTGCAACCCCAAAACTGCTCTCCACCCTCACAATGACGAACAGAAAGGCGCGCGCACAGCAATCCCACCCCCCGCCCCAACCCTCCGACTACGAAACTGACGCCCAAGCCCCCGTCGACGTTCCCCCGCCGCCGCGGCGCTCAAACGAAGAGCTCAACCTCTCCGTCATCCGCCGCCACTACCCCGACGTAATTGCAATCCACTATGTAATCTCCTACGCAGCACTCTACATCTACGCCCTCGACCCCGAAGGCTGGGAACGAACCGGCACCGAAGGCAGTCTTTTCCTCTGCCAGCTCGCCTCCTCTCCCCAAGGCATCGAGCGCTTCTCCGTCATCGTGCTCAACCGCAAGGGCCTGGAGAACTTTACAATGGATATTACGAGCCCCGACGACGTCGAGTTTGGCGAGTTCATCATGATGCAGAGTGACCAGGGCCAGGTGTACGGCTTATGGGTTATGAACGACCCGCCGCCTAGCAGTACCGCGAATGCGCGCGCAGAGCTCCAGGATAGGCTCCAGGAGCTTGCGGAGCGCGCGCAGAGGAGCAGGGAGGCAGTTGAGGAAGCGGGTAGGAGTCGGGGGAATGTGGCGTATGAGGATGTTAAGGGTTCGGTTCAGATGGGTCGTCAGTTGTCGTTACGGGAACTGTTTGGCCAGGCGCGGGAGTCGCAGTCTGCTCAACCTGTGGCTCAACAGGGCTATGCACATGCATCAACATCGGGTTCTGCGCAGCCGGATGTCCTTGGCCAGCTTTTTATGAAGGCGAAGCAGGACTATCAGGGCATTAATGAGTGATTGTTTTGTCGGTGGAATTACGTGCAAAATTCATGGTCGTTTCCACGTGGTGCGGGACTCCCTTCATGGATGGTTGTTCACGCTGATTGGATTCGTCAGAGGAATCTGCCGCCTTAACGATGTCCGACGTCAAACACCTCTGATGCCAACAAAATAGATGGACTCTTCGTCGCAACGAGTCCCTAATGATCTAGACTCAGATCAGAGCTTCACGGTGGCTATTTGTGTTTGAGTACCCAAGGCTACCTTCAGTCGAAGATGGACATGGCGGGGCTGGGAGGAGCAGAAATGTGTCGTTCACAGGTCATACAATGAGTCTATAGGAGAGTAGTTTAAGCGTGGGATTGACAGTGGCTATGGTTACAAGGCTATTGGTCAATGTCATCGTGGCCGGATTATCTATACCCGAATTCTTCCCATCTTCGGTGTGGGCTCGAAGCTTGATACTTTATTATACATATAATACATTCAATCCACCTCAACCTCTTGTAATCCAAGGTCTTGACAGTGAGCACACCTTCTCTTTCTCTTTCTCTTTCTCTTTCTCTTTCTCTTTCTCTTTCTCTTTCTCTTTCTCTTTCTCCTTCTCCTTCTCTTTCTCTTTCTCTTTCTCTTTCTCCATCTCTCTCTCTATCTATCCCATCAATGACTCCTATCGATCTCCCCACAAAAGTCCCATTTCCTTCTTTACAAGCCTCAACTGCTGCGTCGCAACACCCCCCGCCACTCTCCTCCCCCGATCGAAATGTTCTTCCATCTCCACCTCGCTTAAACCTACAACCTCACCCATTCTCTCTCGTACCGGCGCCAACTCCCCATCCAAGGCATCTGCAACCTTCTCCTTGAGCGCCTTCAACGACGTATTGGCGCCAAAGAGCTCGTCGGCGAGGGATTCGGGAGACTGGTGTTGAGTTTCATTGAGGTGGTATAAGATGTCTATAAGATTAGACACACCAGGACGACGCTGTCGATCATACTGCACACCCGGAATCGAATCTGTCAAAGCAATTTTAATCTTCTTATAGATGGCCTCCTTCGAGTCGGTGATGAGGATCCGCGATTCGATCCTAGGATCTGATTTCGACATCTTCTTGGTGGGTTCCGTGAGCGACATTACACGGCGGGCAGGCGATAGGATGGTCTCGGGCTGGACGAGGATGTTGGTGCCGTAGGTGGAGTTGAAGGTTTGGGCTAAGTCGCGAGTGAATTCGAGGTGTTGGGATTGGTCTTCGCCGACGGGGACGTGGGTTGTGGCATAGAGGAGGATGTCGGCGGCTTGGAGAACAGGGTAGGAAAAGAGGCCTAATTTTGGAGCGGGGGCATCTGATTTGAGGCGTTGGAGTGATAATGGGTCAAAGGCGGCGGTGGTGGTGGAGGTGTCGAATGGGATGCCTGCTTTGCTCTGTGTCAAGTTGGTTAACTAATTATTCTTCTTTTGATTTTGCGTTGATTTTTCCTCTCCCTTGCGCGTCTTTGGAGATTGGGTAGATGGGTATGGAGGATTCTGTGCCTACCTTCCACTGCGTCATCCTCGACAAATGCCCCATACTGGCGAAACAACTCAACAGCCACATCATCTCACTATGCGCCGAAACATCACTCTGCGCAAATAAAGTACTCCTTTTCGGATCCAGCCCAACGGCCAGAAAACTCATAAACATTTCCCTCCGCCATTCCATCAATTGGCGCGGATGTTGCTTCACCGTGATGGCATGTAGGTCGACAATTGAGAAAAAACACCTATCTTGCGGATTGGATTCATTTTGCAACTTCACCCATGGCTTTAGGGCGCCGAGATAGTTGCCCAGGTGTGGGATGCCGGTGGGTTGGATGCCGGAGAAGATGATGCGGCGTGGCCGTTCGTCTGAGGAGGCATGGCGTCGTTGTTGCTGTTGTTGTTTACGGCAGGAAAGGCAGATGTGAGATGGTGTCGATGAATTGAATGTGTTGAGTGATGTGGCTCGTCGGAGAGCGCGCAATGTCGAAGGTGACGACATTGAAGATGCTGAGGTTGAAATGTATATATATGCAAGTATCTATCAAACACACTAGGAGAAAGCCGCCATTCGTCATTCGTCATGTGTGGCTGAGCGACTAATAAGTCACTAGCGGCAGCGGATGGAAGGGATAAAGAGTGGCTGAGTCTTATTATACCATCTGTGTCTCTACAACTCTACTCCACCATTTCCTCGACACAAACAACGTCCAAACAACCCCGCGCTCTTCTCTACCTCCACCAAGTCTTGTATATCAAAGAAAACCTATCCCATCCATAGCCATACCTATCCACTGAGAAAGAAAAAGAAAAGACCATCCGCAGCCATGTCCTGGACCGGTACGACCCCTCATAAGCCAGCGAGCCAGCCAGCCCACCTGGCCACCCACCGACCAACCCGTCCTCGTTACCTGAACTAACCCCAGCACAGGCTTCAAGAAAGGTGTCAATCGCGCGACGACCCAAGTTCTCATGAAAACAGGCCAAGTCGAGCGCACAAACGACCGCGACTTTGAGACCGAACTACGGTACGCGCCTGACACCCCCCACAGCAACCCCCCCAAACTAACCACACCATTCCCAGCCGCTACCGCACCATGGAAACAGCAGCCAACAAACTCCAAAAAGAAGCCAAAGGCTACCTCGACTCTCTCCGCGCAATGACGGCCTCCCAAATGCGCATCGCCGAAACCATCGACGCCTTTTACGGTGACGCCGGCGCCAAAGACGGCGTCTCCCGCTCGTACAAACAAGCCGTGACCGACCTCGACGCCGAAACCATCAAAGCCCTCGACGGCCCCTACCGCACCACCGTTCTCGACCCCATCCAACGCTTCTGCTCCTACTTCCCCGACATCAACAGCTGCATCACCAAGCGCGAGCACAAGCAAATGGACTACGACCGTATGCGCTCGCAGGTCAAGAAGCTAACCGACCGCCCGGACAAGGATGTTACTAAGCTTCCGCGCGCGGAAAAGGACGAGCAGATGGCGCGGGTGGCATACGATCAGCTCAACGAGACGTTGACTACGGAGTTGCCGCAACTGATTGATTTGAGGGTACCGTTTTTGGATCCGAGCTTCGAGGCGTTGGTGAAGATTCAGTTGAGGTTTTGTGCCGAGGCGTATTCGCGGATGGCGCAGGTGCAGCAGTATTTGGATGCTAATACTAGGGATCAGTATGCGCAGGGGGAGTTGGATCAGAGGGTTGAGGAGGTGTTGCAAGAGATTCGGGATTTGAGTATTGCGGGGACTGTGTGAGTCTTTTTTCTCTCACCCTCTTTCTCTCTCTCACTCTCTTGTTTGGGTTCATGGCGCGTGGGAGGGGTGTTTTTGGGTGCATTTTCATACTCTTTCTTTGTTACTCTTCCCTTTTTTTTTCTACTCCGGTTTGGTTGGTGGACGGGCTTGGTGGGTGGATTGATGGGTCATGAGTGGAAAAAAGGGGGAAGGATAATGCCGTCCGTTATCAAAGGCTATTATCCATCTTCCCACAGCCTACTTGAACTAGATGGCCCTACAACGACTGCAGAAACCTGTATTCCTTTGGGACACCCATCTAGTCAGGCTTCTCGTCGTAGACTAGCGATGGCGATGGAGTGGAGATGTACATCAGATGAAATAGACAAAAGACATGTGATTGACTGACTGGTTGATCGATCGATCGAATGATCAAAATTTCCCCTTTTCCTATTTGTCGTTCCTTCCATACTCGTATGCATTCTCCGTTCCCTCCCCCCTTCCACCCTTCACGATCCACCCTTCACATTCGCCAATCCAGAACCATATCCCCACGGCCAGATACAAAATATAGCAAGCATGCGATTAGGTAGGAGCAAGCAATGTAGAATGCATATTTTCGCAGAGAGTGAGTATGCCTAGTACATAGTATATAGAAAGCATCCAATGGGTGGAGGGGGATATCGCAGGAGAGAAGGACAAGACAAAAGATCGATTTATGCATAAAGTGGGGAGAGAGAGAAAGCAAGAGGGGAAGAAAGAAAGATGATGCTGTGCAGTCCCTAAACGCCAATGCATGCAAATAGTGTTCCAAGACTCCATCCAGACGTCCGTTCGCCCCATTCCAAGATGGCGATCACCACCGGACCGAGAGGAAACCCAGACGCCATGCTGTAAATGAGGAGAGTGTTGAAGAAGGAGAGGAAGAGGAAGAGGAAGATGCAAATCATGGTTCCTCCTCTCCGTCCTCGTCATCCTCATAGCCCTCGAAATCAGAGTCCATTTCCTCATCGACATCGCTCTCGCTCCCGCCAAAGCTCTCCTCGTCGCTATCCTCCCAGCTCATGTCAAAGTCCCCGTCATCCTTCTTTGTCACAAAGGCTGTCTCATGCGTGGGCATGACAAATCCTGCGGGTATGTCTGCCTTGCTGGCCTCCAGATCCTTGCGCACTTTATCTTTGTACTCGTCGGGTTTGTTGCGTAGACAGACGCCCGCGTCGACGTTGGCGGGGGACGAGACTTCGGGGTCGTCGAGCAGGGAGAGGATGCTGATGAGGACGGATTCTACACGCTGTACGGGCGTCCAACGTTCCGAGGCGAGCTCGCCAGACATTTCATCGTCGCCGGGGGGGTGGAGGATCGAGATGCAGAGACGGCCGTCGGGGTAGATGTTGGGGTGGTAGAGGGGGCGGATGAACTTGAAGTCTAGGCCATGTTAACACGACGCGCCCGAAGTGGGAAAGCGGTGGGGAACGGGGGGGGAGAGTGGGTGGTGGACCTGGGTCTAGGGGGTCTATGCACCTGGCGGGCTGTACGGGTAGTTCTTGGGAAAGCTGAGCTTCGCCATAAAGTAGCCGCCATAGTATAATGAATCCGGGTTCAGCACAATCAGCGCGACGCTCCACTCAAAGACATTGTCGTCGATAAGCTATAAGACGGTGGGTAGAGTCAGCAACGTTGTTTCCTTTATCCCGCCCACACGTCTCGCAGAGGACTGTGGCGGAGAGGAGGGAGGACAAGGTCTCACGTCGATGTTAGTCCAAGTCTCTTTCGCAAGGGCTTTGTACTCGTTCGCGAGCAGCCGTGCCGCAGAGTCGGCCATCCTTTTCTTCCGTGTGAGAGGCGGTTGCAGTCGTAGTCGTAGTCGCAGGAGTGTATGGGTGTGGAGGTGGGAGTGGGAGTGGGAGTGAGTGGGTGGGAAGGGAATGAGAGCAGGAAGGTAACGAGGGCGGGAGAGAGAGTTCCGGTAACTACCGTGTCTGTGCGCGTGACGATCAGAGTCGCGTGACGATCATCAACACCATAAAAGCCATACTAAACATGAGTTTATTAAGCCACACACAACCA